>MU731051.1:22290-60716 GCA_026770625.1 Nicotiana glauca
TATTTTCTACTCTCTAACCAAACAATAGAAAATATTTTCCGGAAAATGTTTTCCACTTACCAACCAAACAAGAGAAAATAAGTGATAAAACCACTCATTTTTCATGAAAACATTTTCTAGGAAAATATTTTCATGAAAAATATTTTCCTTCAAACCAAACACACCCTTAGTAAGCTAGCGTTTGTACATAGATTTGGTTGAAACTTGAAAAATAAGTTTTCGAAGTTGTGTTAAAAAAATGTTTGGAAGTTAAAAATTACGTATGGACATTTATTTGATTTGGAAAAAAAAAGTTAAACTTTTGAGAATGGAAGAAAAATTTTCACCCAAAAAATGCTCTAGATCAACTTTTGAAAACATGAAAAAAAAATTAATTTTTTCAACAACAGATCAAATTCCATGAATAAACAATGTATTTCAAAAACTAATTGAAAAATAGTAACCAAATTTATGGCCAAGCATGAGCTAAAATTGTTGGAATACAGCTGAAAGCTAGGAGTGCTGAATGAACAGGACGGCTCACATAGACTCTACCATGACAGGCTGCAACTGGGGCACTATCACCACTATATGTGCGAGAATCGTCTCTTGGCCTCCCCCTTCTCTCTCTCCAGAACCCACATACCCTCTAATCTCCGAGAGATCTCCACCGCTGATGGTATAGGGTACCAGTCTCTAACTCTCGAGCCATGTTGAATCTAATACCGTGGTTGAGCCCCTCGATAAATCAACAGACTCGCTCTCTGACAGTGGAATCTAATGCAAGTGTATGTCTGGACAACTCGCTGAACCTGACAGCATACTCTAATACAGTCATAGCACCCTAGCACAACTACTCAAGCTCTGCGCGTCATGCATCCCGAAGACCCTAGGGATCAAATTCTCTCATAAACATCTTTGAGAATTGAGCCTACGTGAGTGAAGCTACCTCAGACGAGCTACCTAATTCATGCGCTCGCCACCACTGATAAGTCGCTCCCTTACGCTGGAACGTAGTGAATGCAACTCCACTCGTCTCCACAATACCTATAGTATGGAGGATACAATGTCACTCCTCAACTAAACCATATGAATCCTCTACTACTAAGCTGTAGAAAGTAGGGGTGGTACTTTTGGTACCTTTCGAGCCTCAGCTGCTCCCTCTCAAATATTGTTGCCCTAACATCAGGTTGAACTGGGATAACCGGCTGCACTGGTATGACCTTTGGGATCCGGTCAACTGGACCCGTTGCTCTAGGGTGCGGGCTGCGTGATTTTGTGCTCCTCCCCCATACTGAGATGTGGTCGGTGCAAGTGGGATCAACCATGCCTGAGCTAGAGTACCAAACATGCTCAAGAACTGGGCGAGAGTCTCCTGAAGTGCAGGGGTAGTAACAGCCATCTCAGGTGCCTGCCCTCCAATCATCAGTCGCATCTCGGGTAAATGCTTTGGCTGTACCACGTGCCCCTTGGCCTCTGCCCTGGCCCCATCCTCTCGCGGCTCTAGTAGGGGGCGTGGGTGTCTGATCATCGATCTAGTTGTACGTGTCCTCAGCATCTGTGAGAGAATATAAAGACAGAGATTTAGAATTTTGAAGTCAAAAAATTCGCACAATAAGGAATCAAATAAGTGAAGCTTTTCCTAACATAGCCTCCCGAATATAAGTACAGACGTCTCCATACCGATCCACGAGACTCTACTAAACCTGTTTGTGACCTATAACACCTATGAACCTAAAGCTCTAATACCAACTTGTCACGATCCCAATTTTCCTCTGTCGGATGTCGTGATGACACCTAGTTTGTGAGACTAGGTAAGCCTAACATACATACAATATTAACTGAGAATTTATAAATAACCTTCAAATAACTTAACCACTATCATATAAAGAAACTACGGAACTCAACAGAACACAACTTCCCAAAATCTGGAGAATACAAGTCACAAGCTCTATAAGATGGTACTGGACATCCCTATAAATCAGTGTCTATGAAAGGGTAAGAAAATGAAATTGACTAGATAGAGGGTAACTCCGCGACCTGCGGACGCCGGTAGGTATACCTTGAAGTCTCCGAAATTGGGCTTGTCTCATTGGTGTCTGGACTGGTAGGAAGTACCTAGATCTGCACAAAAGGAGGTGCAAAAGTGTAGCATGAGTACACTATAGCGGTACCCAATAAGTTCCAAGCCTAACCTCAATAGATTAGTGACAAGGTCAGATCAAGGCCCTTTGGAATAAATAAGAAACTGAAAAGGTATATAATACTGTAATAATGATAATAATAGAAATGAAAAAATAAAGAAATATACCAAGAATAGCTACACTGAACTAAGTCAAATAATGCATCACATAAGAAAATAAGGAATGCTATGACACGGAACAAGGCAACAAAACACAATGTGAAACAATAGAAAAGCATCAACAAGAATTGCTACCGAGTTACCGCGTCATAGTCTCAAATCACAAAACATTTCACATTCTTTCCTTATATCACCGCGGGAGCCTTGAATTTAGTTTTGAAAATCAATTTCCCGAAATAGCTTCTCGTGTTTTAGCCCATCTTATCACACCGCGTGGCTTCAAGTAGTTTCCATACTAGCAACACGCGTATCAAGCCCACCTTATCTCACCACATGCGTTTTAACCCCAAAACCTTATACCACCATAGGCGTATCAAATATAAATGCACCTCAAGTGCCCAATATCATAACATGCCAAAATAAGCCAATAATAATGGGTTTTCCACAATAAATAGCGCACAACTCAACAACAACATGCACAAGAGTCTCAACAATAGCAACTGGAAATGAATAACTCAACAACAATAGTATTTCACAACTTAACAACTTTGCCTCAACGTGAATCACGACCTTCATAGCTCAATACCAATTTCAACAACAAGATATTCCAAAAATTTACACCTTCAAGTAAGGAATTCAACGATTAAATAGTTAATAAAGAATAGAGGAAACAATAATTTCAACTAGTCATGTAAAGGCAAATAACAAATAAGAGTGTAAGACAAATAAAGCACGTGAAGATAGACTAAAGATGATGGATATAACATATTATGGTAACTAAATTAAAGGCATGAAAGGAATCTACATAGATAAAACTGGTTGATTGCCACATTTAGCCTATGCACACACTTGTCACCTTACGTACACGGTTTCCACATATCACAATCAACATAAAGAACACCAATCCTAAGGAAAAATTCTCTCATACAAAGTTAAACAAGACACTTACCTCAAAACACGCAACTTAATTGACTAGTGAGCCATTCCTCGATTATCCAACTCCGAACGACTTGAATATAGTCAAAACAACTTCATACCATAAATATAAACTATAAGAAACTATTTCGAACAATAAAGTCACGATCTTTAAAGAGAAACAAAAAGTCAACTCAAAAATTCAACCCCGGACTCACGTCTCCGAACCCAACCAAAATTACAAAATACGAACGCCTATTCGATAACGAGTCCAACCATACAAGAATTACTCAAATCCGAATTTAAATTACCTTACAAATCCCCAAAATTTAGCCTAAAAAGTTTTCACAATTTCCCCCAAATTCCCAACTCAAATCACTAATTAAATGATGAAAATAACAATGAATTCGTGTAATATAGCCAAGATCAAGTTAGAATCACTTACCCTGGTGAATTTCTTGAAAAACTCACAAAAATTGCCACAAATCGAGCTCTCTAGGTCCAACAATGAATAATGAAATGAAGCCCTCGAAGACCTCTATTTCTGCCACGTGAATTCGCATCTGCGAACCCATAACCGCATCTGCGACTCTGCACCTATAGAATTTCCGTAGGTGTGGATCTAACTAAGCCCATCATCCTCCACTTCTGTGGACTAAATGATAAGTCGGGATTTTAACATGTTTTATGCCCCTACTTGACTATGCTTTGGTTATAAATTGCTACAAAATAGTCCCAAAATGCTCACAAGTTATGCTTGATTGCATGTTTGATCGACAAAGTAATGAAATGTCAAAGATCGGCTCAAAAGGAGTGAAACCTGCTCAAGTATCAAAGATTAAGTGAATTGAGGAAAAAAGGGCCTAGTGCGGACCACGCAAAAGTGAACGCGGCCGTACTAGGAGGTTCAGAGAGTTGACATATTCAGGCTGGATGCTACGCGGTCGCAGTACGATTCTCGCGGTCCGCGGTCAGGCTCCGCAGTTGCACTACCTTTTTGTGCAGTCCACGGAGCAGAGATTCAGAGAGTTGACAAATTGCCAATTCCAAGCAATGCAGTCCGCGGTCGTACTTGTGCGGACCACGCCAACTTCCACCACAGCTGCAGTACACTTCCACGCGGTCCGTAGTACTCAATTTCAGAGAAGCATAAATGTGAAGTCCAAGAGCCAGTGCGGCCGCGGTCCATTTTGTGTGGCCTGCACTGACCCTGCAGGGGTATTTTTGTCCAGTTTTTCAGCCTAGTATAAATAGAACATTTTAACATTTTTAGGTCAAGTTTTATATTCCAGACTTAACAGCACTCATAAGACGCGGTTTTGTAGCCATTTTTGGCACTTTAGCTTTAATTTTACGATAGATACTTGTGATTTCTTTTTAGTAATTAATTAATATGCTTAGTTCTTCATCTATTTCTTTATTTTCTCTTTCAAGCATGAGTAGCTAAACCCATTAGCTAGGGTTGTGGCTCAACCCTAATGTGGGTAATTTATGAGTGTTGCCATCTAGGGTTAGATTGATTATAGGTGTTTGTTATTTGGGTTGATTTTATGTTTTTATTTAAGAATTGGTGGTTGCAAACACCGATTCAAGCTTTGTAGGTTTGACCCTTCTTGAGAAAGAGAGTTTATGACCCCAAAAATGACCCAACAAGGAATTGGAATGGACTTATGAGAAATGATAGTCCCAATTAACGGATTAAATCTCAAGAGAGTAATCACCCTACTTGAACCCTAGTTGCTTGATCTAATTGGCCTACCCAATTGGTCTCGAGAGAGTCAATTGGGCAAAATCACTCTTTCTACCGAGAGGTGTGAGAGTGGGTACAATTGTTCAATGGTTATAGCATAAGCCTCAAATATGTCAATCTCTCCTTAGTAGCATCTACCCGTCAATTAGCCACCTAGATGATGTCATGACCCTAATGCCCTTCTTCCCATTAGATACAACTTAGCAATATTCTTGTAGCATAATTTAGTGTTAATCATTAGTTTTATAATATTAGTTATAAAATCAAAAACCAAGAATGTTTGAAGTGACATTAGGAGTACAAACACATCTCTAGACTAGACAGAAAATCCAACTCCACTACTAGCTCCCTGAGAAAATCGATCCCGACCTTTATTCGGTTAAAAGCTATTATGACCCGCTCTTCCTACCTTGGTGTAGCGTCGAGTTGGCAGTGATCACTTTTTGGCGTCGTTGCCGGGGAGCTTACGATGTTGACTATCTGTTTAATTAGTTTTGTGTTTTGCTTCTCTTTCCTTCTTGTTTACTAATTTTGTTTGTGTCGATTACTCAGGTATAAATGGCTCTCAATGCCAATGACCCTCTTGGAAATGTGAATGTGGGGGAGGATGTAGACGATCTTGATCATGATGAGTTTCCCTTACCTCAAGCTCCACGTAGAGGCCGTCAGGCCAATGCAAATGGCAACAAAAATATCCCAGACCCTCCTCCGCCATCGCCAAGAGTGGCTCCAAGAGTCCTCCCGAATCAAGGATATGCGAGTGCTATCGTTCTTCCCCGAATTCGGGCGGGGAACTTTCAAATTAGAAATGTCATGTTGACCTTGCTCGAGCAAAGAGGGTATTTTACGGGCGCCTCTGATCAAAATGCTTACAAGCACTTGAATGGGTTCGTTGATACATGCTGGGGTAGCAAGCAAACAAACGGGCCCGAGGATGCATTGAGATTGAGGCTTTTCCCGTTCTCTCTTCGGGGTAAAGTGTTGGATTGGTTAGAAAGGCTCCCCAATCATTCTATCACCACATGGGATGAATTGGCGGACAAATTTATTGCCAAGTTCTTCTCCAATTCATATGGCGGCTCTTCGAGATGAAATCCTATCATTCAAGAAAGAGCCAACGGAACCTTTACACGAGATATGGGAAAGATATAGAACAATGGTGAAGGAGTGCCCTAATAACGACATGACCGAGGCGATGATACAACAAACTTTTTATCGGGGCATCAACACCACGAATCAATGCATTGTGAACCAATTAGCCAGAGGGAATTTCATGAAACTTTCTTACCAAGAGGATGTGATGTACTTGATGAAATGGACAACATCTCTTCGGCATGGCAAAGCCGAGAGAATATGCCCTAAGGTGATCCCACAGTCACCCATTTGCACAAGGAATCGCACGATCATGGCCAAGCTATTACTGAGCTTACATCAACTATGAATCAATTGGCGAAGGCACAATTGCAACATGTCCAAAACCCGCGCCAAGTCAATGCAATGGAAGGTGTTTCTATGTTGAAAAGGAGGCAAATAGGGCAACAACAACCTCAAGGTAATTGTGAGCAATTTGACAACAATAATGATGGTGGTGGTTATTCGAATGAGAGCTATGATGATCAAAGTGAGGAATGTCAATAACTACCAATGGAATAGAAGAAATCAAGGGAATCAACAATGGCATCCCCAAGGAAATTGGGGCAATGAACAAGGCGGTGGTAATTGGAATAATAACAACCAACAACAAGGTGGTGGCAACTGGAACAACAACAATCAAAATAACAATTGGGGTAAACCAAGGTAACAATCAAGGCAATTGGAATGGGAACAATAATAATTGGAGCAACAACAACAATCAAGAAGGGTGGAATAATAGCGGAAATCAAGGCAACCAGGGGCAAGGCTTTCAAAGGCCCCCCATGTACCAACAACCAAACAATCCACCTTCGTTTCAATCTCAAGGGTATAGTTCTTCGGGTAATGATATGGGAAGGATAGAAATGATGTTCGAACAAATGATGAAGAAGAACCAAGACTTCGATGCTCAATTGGCTTCCCACAATACCTCTATTCGGAACTTGGAGGTATAATTAGGCCAAATTTCTCAATCGTTGAATACTCGACCTAAGGGTGCTCTACCAAGTGATACGGTAGTGAACCCGAAGGGAGGTAACAATCATGTGATGGTGGTTACAACAAGAAGTGGGAGAGGCGGTTATGTGTATGCCTTGGAAGGAAATCAAATTGTGGATGATGATGTTGGGTTCCAAGAAGATGCAAGTCCTATGATAGTTGAAGATGTGGTTGAGACCATTATGAACAACAAAGTGAGGATAGATATTGATGAGGCCGAGGTGGAAACATAAGATGCCGTGAACCCGTCTAGGGAACATGTGATTGATATACCCGAGCCGATGGTGCCCAAAGCCAAGGCACTTTTTCCTAGACCACCTCCACCTTATCCTCAACGGTTAGCAGAGCAAAAGAGTGGCAATTAATTCAAAAAGTTCATTGACATGATGAAGAGCCTCACAATCAATGTCCCTTTGGTTGAGGTACTTGAGAAAATGTCGGGGTATGCAAAGTTTATGAAAGATTTGGTAACAAAGAAGAGATCAATGGAGTGCAAAAAAATTAATATGACTCATCAAGTGAGTGCTATCGTGCATTCTATGGCCCCGAAACTTGAGGAACCTAGAGCTTTTACTATCCCTTGCACTATCGATAATGCGAATTTTGCCAAGGCCCTTTGCGATTTGGGGGCTAGCATAAATTTGATGCCTTATTCGGTCTTCAAGACTTTTGGGAATCGGGAAACCTAGGCCAACCTCAATGAGACTTCAAATTGCGGATCGATCAATGAAGCGACCCTTGGGCATAATTCATAACGTTCTTGTTCATGTTGATAAATTCATATTACCAGCCGACTTTGTCATATTGGATTGTGAGATGGACTTTGAAGTGCCTATTATTCTTGGGAGACCTTTCCTAGCTACGGGGAAGGCATTGGTTAATGTTGAAGCGGGTGAGTTGACATTCTGAGTGGGAGATAAGAAGGTGGTATTCTATGTTTGCAAATCAATGATACAACCCAATAGCATGGAGGTGTGTTTATTTGTGGACATTGTCACAGCTGTGATAATGGATGACACAATTTCCATGATAAATGTTGAAGATCCTCTTGAGGCCGTACTTCTTAAAATGGATGTCAATGATGATGCTAGTAGAGTGGAGTGCGTGAATGCATTGCACGGTATGGTTCATATTCATATGATCCTAGGAAGTTATCTTTGGATATTAAAAACCACAAAACTCCACCAACAAAGCCATCGATTGAAGAGCCATCGGTGTTGGAGTTGAAGCCACTTCCTCCACACCTCAGGTATGAATTCTTGGGTTCAAATTCTACTTTACTTGTTATTCTTTTGTCTAGCTTAACTAATGTGCAGGTTGACGCCACTTTGGCGATTCTCCAAAAGCACAAGAAGGCAATTGGATGGACATTGGCCGATATTCGGGGTATAAGCCCCGCCTTTTGCATACATAAAATCATCTTGGAGGAGGATGCAAGGCCTTCACTTGAACATCAAAGAATACTAAATGAGGTGATTCAAGAAGTGGTAAAGAAAGAGGTTATCAAGTGGCTTGACGCCGGTGTGGTTTATCCAATTTTGATAGCTCATGGACCTCTCCGGTCCAATGTGTGCCAAAGAAAGGAGGGATGACGGTGGTGAAAATGACAATAATGAACTTATTCCCACTCGAACTATTACCGGGTGGAGAGTTTGTATGGACTACCGAAAACTCAATAAGGTGAACCGCAAGGATCATTTCTCCTTGCCATTCCTCGATCAAATGCTTGATCGCCTTGCGGGGCGAGCTTTCTATTGCTTTTTGGATGGGTACTCGAGCTAAAATCAAATATTAATTGGCCCGAAGAACCAAGAGAAGACCACTTTTATATGCCCCTATGGTACATTTTCTTTCTCCCGGATGCCATTCGGGTTGTGCAATGCTCCAGCGACCTTCTAACATTGCATGATGGCTATTTTCACCGACATGGTGGAAGACATATTGAAGGTATTTATGGATGACCTTAGTGTGGTTGTTGACTCCTTTGAAGAATACTTGGTAAATTTGGATAGAGTCTTGACTCGATGTAAAGAAACTAACCTCGTTCTCAATTGGAAAAAATGCCATTTTAGTATTGGGTCAATAGATTTCTAAGCATGGGATTGAGGTAGATAAGGCTAAGATCGAGGTGATTTCAAGGCTCCTTCCCCCCACTTCTATCAAAGGGGTGAGGAGTTTTCTTGGGCATGCCAGGTTCTACCGGCAGTTTATCAAAGATTTCTCGAAGGTTGTGAATCTCATTTGCAAGTTGCTAGAGAAAGATGCCAAGTTTGTTTTTGATGAAAAGTGCATGGAGGCCTTTGAACTTTTAAAGAACAAGTTGACCACAACTCCTATCATTACCGCACCTAATTGGAGTTTTCCCTTTGAACTAATGTGTGATGCAAGTGACGTTGCGGTGGGGGCGGTGTTAGGTCAACGGGTCAACAAAATGTTCCATCCCGTGTATTATGCAAGTAAGACTATGAATAAAGCTCAACGAAATTACACGGTGATGGAGAAGGAGTTATTTGCCATTGTATTTGCCATGGAGAAATTTCGGCCTTATCTTATGGGGGCCAAGGTAACTGTGCACACGAACCATGCCGCCCTTAGGTATTTGATGACCAAGAAGGATTCCAAGACAAGATTGATGAGATGGGTGTTACTTCTTCAATAATTTGACTTAGAAATAGTGGACCGGAAGGGAAGTAAGAATCAAGTTACGGACCATTTGTCCCGGTTGGAGGAAGAAGGGAGGCCATGTGACGGTCTTGAAATAAATGATACATTCCCCGACGAGCAACTTCTTTCCGTGTCAATGTGTGACATGCCATGGTTCGCGGATATCGCCAACTTCATTGTGATCGGAATTGTCCCGTGTGAGCTCTCTTCCAATAAAAGGAAGAAACTCAAGCGGGATAGTTTGGATTTTTATTAGGATGATCCGTACTTGTTTAAAATTTGCACGGATGGTGTGATTAGAAGATGTGTCCCGGAAGGTGAACAATTGAGCATTTTGGAGGCTTGTCACTCCTCCCCTTATGGTTGCCATGATGGAGGGGTGAGGACGGCTTCAAAGGTCTTGAGTTGCGGTTTCTATTGGCCGACTTCGTTTAAGGATGCTAGTGATTTGGTAAAGAGATGTGATGCACACCAAAGAGCCGGCGGAATTTCAAAAAGGGATAAGATGCCCCTCAACACGATTCTCGAGGTGGATATTTTTTTATGTTTAGGGCATCGATTTCATGGGTCCTTTTGTGAGATCTTGTGGGAACACTTATATTCTTGTGGCGGTGGACTATGTCTCAAAGTGGGTTGAAGCCGTGGCTTTACCCAACAATGAATCCCGTAGTGTTGTGGCATTTTTGAAAAAGAGTATCTTCACGAGGTTTGGCACTCCTCGTGCTATCATTAGTGATGGGGGGTCTCACTTTTACAACAAGGTTTTTGATTCATTGCTTTCCAAGTATGGCGTAAATCACAAAGTGACCACCCCCTATCATCCTCAAGCTAGTGGTCAAGTGGAAGTCTCTAACTGAGAAATAAAGAGTATCTTGTCTAAGACGGTTAATGCTAATAGGACCGATTGGTCGAAAACGTTGGATGATGCTATATGAGCATATCGGACGGCTTATAAGACCCCAATTGGTATGTCCCCGTACCGGTTGGTGTTTGGTAAAGCTTGCCATCTTCCGGTGGAATTGGAACACAAAGCTATGTGGGCCTTGAGAAAGTTGAACTTGGAATGGGATGTTGCTGCGAATCTCCATGTTGAGAAACTTAATGAGCTTTATGAGTTTAGATTTCATACCTACTCCAGTTCATCCTTGTATAAGGACGAGATGAAGTATCTTCACGACAAATATGCTCGGGGGAAAGGAATTCAAAGTTGGTGATATGGTTCTTCTTTTCAACTCCCGGTTACGTCTGTTTCCGGGAAAGCTCAAATCAAAGTGGAGTGGGCCATTTGAAGTTGTGTTCGTGACCCCATTTGGTGCTCTTGATCTAAGGAACAAGGATGGTGAAATATTCAGAGTCAATGTCCATTGTGTGAAGAATTATCTTGGGAAGATTGATGATAGCCACGTGGTGGCTATGGTTCATTTCAAATTATGTGTTGCTAACCCGCGTCGTGCCACGACGTTAAATCAGCAGCTTCTTGGGAGGCAACCCATGTCTTTTTCTTTCTCTTTGATTTTCTTTGTAGTTTAGGATTTTTGAGCTAATTGGTTGTGAGATGTTGCAGGGAGTGCTGGTGCAGCGCAAAACAAGTTGAAAAAAATATTTTTGTCCAGTCTATAAAGTTTACCAGTGCGGCCGCAGTACACATTGTGCGGTCCGCACTGGCATGAGCAACAACAAGGTGTTCTATGAAGTTTTCCACCGCGGCCGCATTCCATTTAGTGCGGTCCGCGGTGGGCCTCCGCGACCGCGATATGCTTTTGTGCGGTCCGCGGTGGTCCTCCGCGATCGCGATATGCTTTTGTGCGGTCCGCGGAGGCTGCCTTCTGAAACTTCATTTGAACAAATCCAGCACAGTCCGCGGTCGCTTTTGTGCGGCCACGCTGGTAGGTGAGTGTGGGTCCCATGTTTTGTCTATAAATAGACCCCAAGGGTCACCTTTTACCCTTTTCGACCTCTAAACTCTCAGAGCCTAAAATCACTGTTCATTCTTCATTGAGTCCGTGATTCTTTCTTAAGATTGTTTAAATTGCACTTCATCTTTACATCCGGTAACGTTTCATTCATCTCTTGTTCATTTAGTGATTAATTTTTGTTTTATTTTCTTACATTTACCCTATAACTTCTGTTTCTTCCCATTTTTCTTTATTTTGTTAGTTTAGAATTGTTTTCATGTTAGTTTTGGGCTGCTTAATGTGTATATTGAGTGGGCAAATGAGTAGGGACAAAGTAGGTGTAAAAATTTGAACAAAAATGGCAAATACAACCCTAACTTAGTACCCATAAACCCTAGTCTCCGCGGCCCGCGATCGCCTTAGCGCAGTCCGTGGTGCCCTAATGTGATCTGCATTGCTATTTGTGCGCCCACGATGTACATTGACTGCAAGTTGACTTGATCCAGTGCGGTCGCATTGCACTTTTGCGCGGTTCGTGCTGTCCCACCGCAGTCGCGACCCCATTTTGTGCGGACCGCGGTAGGGAGATTCAGAGAGCTGATATTCTATCCCTTTGTCCAGTGCGGATTGCGGTCATCTTTGCGCGGTCCGCGGTACCTCCAACGCGGCCACGCTCCTATTTGTGTCGGCCGCGGTGCAATGTTCTTCAACTTGTGCTGCAACTGTGTATTGCATTTATGTTTGCAATCTATTTCATTCACCTGTTTCACTGCCTGTGCTTAAACTAACAATGTTAGATGCATATCTTTGCAGATAATGGTTAAACAACAAGGTGGCAAGGGATCACAATAACAACAACCCGGGAGAGGTGGTTCCTCCCGAGGGGGTAAAGGCAAGAGAGTAGCAAAACTCACTCCCCGGGCTCGGGAGAACATAAAAAGGACCCGGAAGCTGATAAGAGCTGCAGATAGAGTTGTTTCTCATTCCTAGGGGAGTGAGTATGTGCCATCCAAGGACGTATCCTCTGACTCAACCCCAACCCACATAACCAACCCCATCCACCTAACTGATACCCCTCCAGCATCACCCAATATCAAGAGGCCGGTAAATGTAGTTTCTGATTCATCTGACGAGTCAGTAACCGGTGGTGGGAACGACTCCATCTCCCACACAACTTCATTATCTGGGGAGAGTACAAGCGGAAATAAGGGTGGTGAGCCTCAGGTTGGGGGAATTGCACGAACTAGGAAAGCCGAAGAGTGGGAAGATAGATTCGTGAGCCAAATGGCTTACCACAAGTTTAGGGAGTGGTAGTCGGTGAGGAAATTGATACCAGAGAGGAGATTTATTGACAATGATCTCTTACCCCACAACCCTAATGTGCAGAGGGATTTTAGAACTAGAGTGGGCTGGGATTTTTTCATGGAGAAGTGCATCGATCCAATGAGCACATGGTCAGGGAATTCTACTCTAATGTGGCCCACATAGTCAAGGTTACTAAGGTGACCAAACTTAGAAACAAAACGATATTGTTTGACGGGAATTCTCTAAATGAGTATTTGGGGTTCAGGGATGAAGATGAG
This sequence comes from Nicotiana glauca, assembly GCA_026770625.1. Lineage (NCBI taxonomy): Eukaryota > Viridiplantae > Streptophyta > Magnoliopsida > Solanales > Solanaceae > Nicotiana > Nicotiana glauca. The sequence goes on from MU731051.1 coordinate 35,509, forward strand.
TCTCTCTATCTGGCCAAGTTAGGGATGGGTGAGGAAGTCCGTCCTTGGTTGGCCCGATACTTGGCAATCCTAGGTACTGTTCCAGGGTGGTTGCAAGCAGGGGTAAAAATATTCCGGAAGACCTTCAACTTTGAGGCAGGGGGTGGTTGACTTTTGTGTGCAGTCGACTTGACCCACTACCCATGATTAGACTATTCCACTTCCCCGAGCTGTTCTTGTGGCATCTATCATGACTGTTTACCCTATCAATGTGCCAATGTTATGTCCCACGTCATTTCTATAGTAGGGCTTGAGCATGACCGAAATTATCCTTTTCCTAACACCCTTACTATGTACTTCCGGGATATGGAGGTGGAGAAGAAGAGATATGATTTAAAAAACAAACATGTGGCTCCTTACTCTTGGTACAGTATGCAGGGCCCGGACAACCCTAAACACCAGAGCTACCAGCCACCTGCCTCTACCCCAACTGGCAAGTTTAAGGAGCTAGTTGCGGTGGAGCCTTCTACTGAGCCTTCAACCATGCCTGTTGCCACTACAGTTGAGGACTTACCTCCATGACCTTCCTCCACTGCTGGTCCCAGTACTTCAGCTGGCCCGGGAATCCCATCTTCCAAGAAACATCCCATCATTGCCCATCAGCTGAGCCAGTCACTTCATAACATGAACAACTGGATGTCAGTTGCGACATCCAAGTTGTCTACTCTATCTTGCACTATTGAGGCTCAATCTGCACCACAGACAGCACAGATCTCTCAGTCTATTGAGGACACACTGAAGAAACTCTTGGAGAACCAAGAAAAGATGATGAAGACACAAGATGCCTTGTCTAAGGCAGTGGAGTCACAGGGCAAGGCCTTGAAGGAGCTTGCCCGGGAGCACAAGAAGATGAGGAAATCACGGGCTTCCAAGGAGTCTGTGAAGGAGCTCAGAGCAGATGTGGACAAGCTATTGGCAGACCAGATGCCTCTAGACTTGCTATTCGGGGACCCAGCCCCAACAGCAGTACCAATAGCAGAGCCACAGCAGGAGCAGGCACCCAGGCTGCCAAGGAAGAAGAGGAAGCTCCCCAGTACAGCTGATGCGGTTATTGAGGTGGCAGTCCCACAGGAGGTCTCCACCAGTTTGCTACATGATGCACATGACATCCAGCCGGTCCAGGAACATGCCCAGTCCCAGCAGCTGAGCAGCAGGAGACCGGGAATTAGTCTGAGGTTCTCGCACATACAAAGGACTTGGGGACCACTGATGATCCAATGCAGACAGACCAGGCTTAGGGAGCCCCTATATACTTTCTTGTGACTTTTGATACTTATTTTGATAGTTGGCATTAGGGACAATGCCAGCTTTTATTCGTGGGGGTGCGCCCTACGTTTTTTGTTTTATCTGGATGACTGTATATACTAGTTGACTTAGTTTATGTTTCTGTGATTTTCCATGTTGATCTGTACATAACTTTACATTTGGCTACTTTTCTCGTACTTTTTATTCTCTCTTTGGTCTGTATATAAAGTTATATTTTAGTATATATTCATCCCCCGTTATATATTCTAATCCCCTATTATTCATTCTATTTTCTATTTTTTTGCAAAACTTTTTCGTTTTTAGCTTTGTAGATAGGCCCGTAGACTTTTGTTTTGTTTTTGGCGTTTTCAATAAGCCCTTGGTTTTCTTAATGCCACGGTTCTTTCCAAGGGTGGAGTATTGTGCGAATCGGGTGGCTCTTCCCAATGATATATGGCATGACAACCTTCTTAAGAGTTTGAGTCCATTTTTTTTTTCGTTTTTGATAGTTTGTAGTTAAAGGTACCTCAAGCATAGCTTCACTTGGGCCTAATACATTTGCCTTTGATCTCATGGTCAAAGACAAGTGGTTGTGTTTAGGATGGTGAAAGTAGTGACCTTGAGACTCTTTTATTGATCAAACAAACATCATGTGGTCTTTCGGAACCATTGTGTGCTCAATCGTATCTAAGGTTGTGGGCTCTCGACTCTGCGCCTTTAGCAATCGTTGAGTGTATGTGGTGAGAAATTAAATTATGAGTCCAAGTCCGAGCCAATGGTCTAGAATTTGTCCTGAATGTTTTTTGAGGAAAAATTTTGAGGAAAATTTGATTCGAGAAGTGATTATAGGCTCTCCTTGATCCAAATGATATGTTGAACAATTCCATAGCCTATCAATGAGATAATCCCTAGATAACCCTTTTGAGCTTTAAACCTTCTTCTTTCATGAACTAATGTTACAAGCTTATACCCGTGTTAAATTCTACCCTCTCTTGGCACCCACATCTTCCCTTGAGTAATGGCAAAGTCTAAGTTTGGGGGGAGAGACAAGAAAGGAAACAAAAAGAGATAAAAGGTACAAAAGCAAAAGAAAAGGAAGGCAATGAAAAAGAAAGGAAAGAAAAAGACAAAAAGAAAGCCCAATGTGAAAAAGAATAATAAGGGATTCAAAGAAAAACAAAAGTGAAAAAGGTGTGGAAAAAAGTAGAAAAAGGAGAAATGTTTTGAATTGCATAAGAAAGAGTGACAATGTGTCTCTTTAACCCCTTGGAAGAGGTGAAATGACTCAAAGAGTCAAGTGAATTGTGTCAAATGAATCAAAAGAAGTGCTTAAGGGAAGATTGAACCCACTTAAACAAAAACATATCCTACCCTTACCCAAAAGCCTTCACATTAACTCTACAAAAGCCTTATATGATCTTGAGTTGGATGACACTCGCATTAGTGGATACTTACATGAGGGTCAAGCATATGGTATCTAGAGCCGGACTAGTGACCTTTCCTTGGGAGAGACGAGTGAATTCCCATTAACCTTGGTTTGTGTGCTTATACTCTAAAAGGTGAGGTTTGATTAAGGAAAGTTGAGGATGTATGAGTTTGGGTTCCACAACAACCAAAGTAATTGAGAAAGTTCTTTGATGTAACGAGTCAATTCTTGATGCTCTTGTGTCACACTTGATCCATAATTTTCAAGGTTTAAATATTGTTAATGATCCATTTGTATTGAGGGCAATTGTTAGTCCCAATTGATGCTTGTTGAGGTTACTTTAGGATAGCTAGAATTACTTGGATTGTCCTTTAAGGGGTGGATCTTATTTTGTTTGCTTGAGGACAAGCAAAGGTTTAAGTTTGGGAGAGTTGATAAGTCGGGATTTTAACATATTTTATGCCCCTACTTGCCTATGCTTTGGCTATAAATTGCTACAAAAGAGTCCAAAATGCTCACAAGTTGTGCTTGATTGCAGGTTTGATCGAAAAAGTGATGAAATATCAAAGATCGGCTCAAAAGGAGTGAAACCTGCTCAAGTATCAAAGATTAAGTGAATTGAGGAAAAGAGGGCCTAGTGCGAACCGCGCAAAAGTGAATGCGGCCGCACTAGGAGGTTCAGAGAGTTGACATATTCAGGCTTCGCGGCTGCACTACCCTTTTGTGTGGTCCGCGGAGCAGAGATTCAGAGAGTTGACAAATTACCAATTCCAAGCAATGCGGTCCGCGGTCGTACTTGTGCGGACTACGCCAACTTTCACCGCGGCCGCGGTACACTTCCACGCGGTCCGTGGTCCTCAAGTTCAGAGAAGCATAAATGTGAAGTCCAAGTGCCAGTGCGGTTGCGGTCCATTTTGTACGGCCCGCACTGACCCCGCAGGGGTATTTTTGTCCAATTTTTCCAGCCTAGTATAAATAGAACATTTTACCATTTTTAGGTCAAGTTTTATTCCAGACTTAGCAGCACTCGTGAGATGCAGTTTTATAGCCATTTTTGGCACTTTAGCTTTAATTTTACGATAGATTCTTGTGATTTCTTTTTAGTAATTAATTAATATGCTTAGTTCTTCATCTATTTCTTCATTTTCTCTTTCAAGCATGAGTAGCTAAACCCATTAGCTAGGGTTGTGGCTCAACCCTAGTGTGGGTAATTGATGGGTGTTGCCATCTAGGGTTAGATTGATTATGAGTGTTTGTTATTTGGGTTGATTTTATGTTTTTATTTAAGAATTGGTGGTTGCAAACACCGATTCAAGCTGTGGGTTTGACCCTTCTTGAGAAAGAGAGTCTATGACCCCAAAATTGACCCAACAAGGAATTGGGATGGACTCATGATAAATGATAGTCCCAATTAACAAGTTAAATCTCGAGAGACTAATCACCCTACTTGAACCCTAGTTGCTTGATCTAATTGGCCTACCCAATTGGTATCGAGAGAGTCAATTGGGCAAAATCACTCTCTCTACCGAGAGGTGTGAGAGTGAGTACAATTGTGCAACGGTTATAGCATAAGCCCTAAATATGTCAATCTCTCCTTAGTAGCATTTACCCGTCAATTAGCCACCTAGGTGATGTCATGACCCTAGTGCCCTTCTTCCTATTAGATACAACTTAGCAATATTCTCGCAGCATAATTTAGTGTTAATCATTAGTTTTATAAAAGTAGTTATAAAATCAAAACCAAGAATGTTTGAAGTGACATTAGGAGTACAAACACATCTCTAGACTAGACAGAAAATCCAACTCTACTACTAGCTCCTGAGGAAATCGATCCCGACCTTTATTCGGATAAAAGCTATTGCGACCCGCTCTTCCTACCTTGGTGTAGCGTCGAGTTGGCAGTGATCACTAAATATGCATATGCTCCTCCGCTTCTGCAGAAATAGTGTTCTACGCAGTCGCTCCTCTAGGCAACACCCACTTTTGCGACAATTCAAGCTGAAACGACCTACGAATCTCCAAATCAATATCCGGACACATTCCTAAGTCCAAAATCACTATACAGAGCTATTAGAACCATCAAAACTCTATTCCTAATCATCTACATAAAAGTTAAACTACGGTGAACTCTTTTAACTTAAGCCTTTGACTTAGGGACTATGTGTGACATACGACTCCGAATTCACATGAAACCAAAACCAAACACTCCCAGAAATTCACATAACCATAATACAAGATAGAGGTCAAAAATAGGGGATCGAGGATAAAATACTCAAAATGACCGGCTGGGTCATTACACTATCATTGCTGGTTCTGGTTTCCTTCTTCGCGATCATAGAGGTTGTGTCGCATTTACGGAGAAGGAATTTGGGGTACTGGGTAATTTTTCTTCGCAATCGTGATCCCCAGTCCATGTTCGCGAAGGCTTGGGGCATGTGGCCTTCGCGTTCGTGTTAGGGAAAAGGAGCCTCGGAGGGGTCAGTACTATTACCCTTCGTGTTTGCGAAGGTAACACGGCATTCACGATGCTCAGGCAAGCTAAGAATTCGCGATCGTGAGCGATCCCTCGCGTTCGCGATTAAGGTTCTAAGGACATGGGCCAGCTTTTCCTTTGCAATCGTGAGGCTTCTTATGCGATCGTGAAGAAGGGTCAATAGGCAGAGACTTGTTTAAATCAGGGTTTGGACTCATTTTTCTCTTATTTCACTTTGGGTTGGCTTATTTTGGAGCTCTTGGAGAAGGATTTTTTTACCTATCGTTGTAAGGTAAGTAATTACTTCTTAATGTGAGTTGAATACACGAATTTTGGGTAGATTTTAACATATAAATTGTGAAAATTTTAGGATTTAGTTGAAAATCCTATGTTTTAATAAAAATGAGATTAGAACCCGATATGGTCATTACGAGTTCTTGGTGATGTCTTTTGGGCTGACCAATGCCCCAGCAATGTTCATGCATTTAATGAACAGCGTGTTCCGGCCTTATCTTGACTTATTTTTCATAGTTTTCATTGATGATAATCTGGTGTATTTGCGCAGTCAGGAGGAGAACGCGGAGCATTTGAGAGTTATGTTGCAGAGATTGAGGGCGGAGAAGCTTTATGCAAAGTTCTCCGAGTGTGAGTTTGGCTCGGTTTAGTGGCTTTCTTGGGGCACCTGGTGTCCAATGAGGGTATTCAGGTTGATCCAAAGAAGATAGAGGCGGTTCAAAGTTGGCCCAGACCGTCCTCAGCCATAGAGACTCGCAGCTTTCTTGGCTTGGCAGGCTATTCGCCGGTTTGTTCAGGGATTTAGCTTGAAAATGAATTTTCCAAAGTTTTACTCAAAAATTCCCAAAATGCCCCCGGGCCCACATGGTCAAAACCCGAGGTTCGAATCAAAACCCGGTTACCCATTCCCCCACGAGTTCATATCTATGATTTTTTTTGAAATCGGACCTCAAATTGAGGTCCAACTCCCAAATTTGAAGAAAACCTAGGTTTTACCCAAAATCCCCATTTTCACCGATGAAAATCCTTGAGTTTAAGATGAAAACATGATAAATGATGTAAATGATTGAAGGGATTAAGTAAAAATTGACATGCAAATGATTTGGAGAAGAAAGTTTTCTTGGAAAATCGCCTATGGAGTGTTTGAGGTGAAAGAATGAAGAAATGAGGTGAAAATTCGTCTAAGTATGAAAAATTGCAGGCCTCAGATATGGGGAATGCGAACATGGGTTCGCAATTGCGAACCCAGCAGGCTTGGGAATTACGACATTTAAGTTTGCATTTGCGAACTCATGTCTACCAAGGGACCATCGCATTTGCAAAACTGGTCTCTCATTTGCGAACCGGTGACCATAGCATTTGCGAACCTTGGCCTTCCTAGGTTGGTTTCGCATTTGCAAACCAGCCTTCGCATTTGCGATAGCTGGGACTTCACATTTGCGAACCCAGGCTTCACAAATGCGAATCCTACAGAACTGAAGGATATCAGATTTTCAAAGGCTTAAAATGCAACTCGACACCTATCCAAAACTCACCCGAGCCCTCGGGTCTCCAAAACAAATATGCACACAACCTCAAAAATATCCTACGGACTTACTCGTACGATCAAATCACCAAAATAACATCATATACATAGAATCAAGCCTCAAATCACATGATTTATTCCAACTTTTCATTAAACACAAATTTTCCATTTTTAAGTCTGAAACACGTCAAATGACGTCCGTTTTCAACCAAACTTTACAGAAAGCGCTTAAATCACATATAAGACTTGTACCGGGCGCCGGAACCAAAATACGAGCCCGATACCATAGTATTCTGATCAAATTTCCTTTCCATTTTCCTAATTAATTTCAGAAAACAATTTCACACAAGAATTAATTTCTCGGGCTTGGGAGCTCAGAATTCGATTACGGGCATACGCCCAAGTCTCATATTTTTCTACGGACCCTCCGGGACCATCAAATCATGGGTCCGGGTCCGTTTATCCAAAATATTGACCAAAGTCAACATTAATCATATTAATATCAAAATTCATCAATTTTTTTACACAGGATTCATATTTAAGCTTTCCGGCTACGCACCCGGACTGCGCAAGCAAATTAAGGCGACTAAAAGTGAGGTTTTCAAGGCCTTGGAAGGGCGAAAAAGAGAGAAAACAGGTGATGACCCTTTGGGTCGTCACATTCTCCACCTCTAAAACAACCGTTCGTCCTAGAACAGACAAATGAAAGAAGTACCTGAGTCGGGAAATAGATGAGGATAACGGCTCCGCGTATTAGACTCAGACTCCCAGGTCGATGCCTCAGGAGGCTGACCTCTCCACTGGACACGCACCGAAGGAAAACTCTTGGATCTCAACTGACAAACTTGCCGGTCTAGAATAGCTACCGACTCCTTCTCATAAGACAGATCCTTGTCCAACTAGACAATGCTGAAATCTAACACGTGGGCTGGATCGCCGTGATACCTCCGAAGCATGGACACATGAAACACTGGATGCACGGCTGATAAGCTAAGTGGCAAGGCAAGTCTATAAGCCACCTATCCTACACGATCTAGAATCTCAAATGGACCAATGAACCTAGGGCTAAGCTTGCCCTTCTTCCCAAATCTCATCACACTCTTCATAGGCGACACTCGGAGCAAGACCCGCTCACCAACCATGAAAGCTACATCCCGGACCTTACGATCTGCATAACTCTTTTGCCGCGACTGAACCGAACAAATCCTGTCCTGAATGATCTTGACCTTATCTAAGGCCTCCTGAAACTAAATCTGTACCCAATAAGCGAGCCTCTCCCGGCTCAAACCATTCAACTGGGGACCGACATCGCCTACCATACAAAGCCTCATATGGGGCCATCTGAATTCTGGACTGGTAGCTGTTGTTGTATGCGAACTCTGCTAAAGGCAAGAACTGATCCCACGAACCTCCAAAGTCGATAACACAAGCTCGGAGCATATCCTCTAAAATCTGAATAGTCCGCTCGGACTGACCGTTCGTCTGAGGATGAAACGTCATGCTCAACTCAACCCGTGTGCCCAACTCTCGCTGAACTGCACCCCAAAAACACGAGGTAAACTATGTAACCCGGTCTGAAATGATAGATACCAGCACACCATGAAGGCGAGCAATCTCCCGGATATAAATCTCAGCTAACCTCTCGGATGAATAGGAGACTGCCACAGGAATGAAATGTGCTGACTTGGTCATCCTATCAACAACAAACCATATCGCATCAAACTTCTTCCGAGTCAACGGAAGTCCGATAACGAAATCCATAGTAATCCTCTCCCACTTCCACTTGGGAAGCTCAATCCTCTGAAACAAACCACCAGGCCTCTGATGCTCATACTTAACCTGCTGATAGTTCAAACATCGAGCTACATATGCAACAATATCCTTCTTCATACTATGCCACCAATAATGCTGCCGCAAGTCCTGATACATCTTCGCGGCGCCCGGGTGAATAGAATACCGAGAACTATGGGCCTCCGCTAAGATCAACTCTCGAATCCCATCGACATTGGGCACACAAACTCGCCTCTGCAATCTCAAAACACCATCGCTATCTAAGGTGACCTTCATGGAACCTCCACGCTGCACTGTGTCTCTCAGGACACACAAATGGGGATCATCAAACTGCCGATCACGGATATGCTCCAATAATGAGGAACGAGCGACCGTGCAAGCTAACACTCTGCTAGGCTCAGAAATATCCAACCTCACAAATCGATTAGCCAAGTCCTGAATATCCAAAGCAAGCGGTCTCTGCCTGATCGGAATATAAGCAAGACTACCCATGCTGGCGGACTTCCTACTCAATGCATCGGCCACCACATTGGCTCTCCCCGGGTGATACAAAATAGTAACATCATAATCTTTCAATAACTCCAACCATATCTTCTGCCTCAAGTTCAACTCCTTCTGCTTGAACAAGTACTGAAGACTCTTGTGATTGGTGTACACCTCACACGTCACACCATACAGGTAATGCCTCTAAATCTTCAAATCATGAACAATGGATGCCAACTCTAGATCATGAACCAGATAATTCTTCTCGTGGATATTCAACTGCCTCTAAGCATAAGCTATGACTCTGCCATCCTGCATCAATACTGCACCAAGTCCAATATGAGAAGCATCACAATAGACCGTATAAGGCCCAGAACCTGTGGGCAAAACCAATACCGGTGCTGTAGTCAGAGCTGTCTTTAGCTTCTAAAAGCTCACCTCACACTCATCTGACCATCTGAACTGGGCACCCTTCTGGGTCAATCTGGTCATCGGGGCTGCAATAGATGAAAATCCATCTACAAACTGACGATAATAGCCTGCTAACCCCAAGAAACTCCAAATATCGATAGCTGATGCTGGTCTAGGCCAGTTCTTGACTGCCTCAATCTTTTTCGAGTCCACCTGAATACTCTCTGCTGATACAACGTGACCCAAAAATGCAATCGAACTCAACCAGAACTCGCACTTCAAAAACTTAGCATATAACTGGCTATCCTTCAGAGTCTGAAGAACCACTCTGAGATGCTGCTCGTACTCCCCCTGACTGCCGGAGGACACCAGAATATCATCAATAAAGACTATCATGAACAAGTCCAAATAAGGCCTGAACACTCGGTTCATCAACACGAAAATGATTAAGGAATTGAGTAGAAATTATATTTTTGTGTTCATGAGGTTATGGGTAACTTTTATTTATAAAAATTTTTGGAATTCGGGCACGTGTGCTTGTGGTGAATTTTAGGAATCTTTCAATTTGGATTGGGTAATTACTCTAATATTTAAATTATAAATTTTTTAACATATATTCATTAATTTATACAGTATTTGGTTAGTTTCGGATTATGTGGCACCGATTTGAGGCTTTAGTATGAATTGTGATAGGAAAGGGGACTTGAAAACGAGATAAGTCTCTTACCTAACATTGTAAGAGAAATTTTTTTCTGTAGGTGCTATAAATGATTGTTTGTTAATAACTGTGGGTGCTACGTGCGCACTGTTTGTTAATAACTGCGGGTGCTACGTGCGCACGATGTGATGAGAGTTCATATGTAGCTAAAAATCATGTTTATGTCCGAATAGTTTTAGGACTCTACCATGTATTACTTGTATTATTTGTGCTCAACTTGTTAGTTTAATTACTTAAATTATATTTGAAACTGGATAAAGGATTTGTAAAGACTGAGCTCTCTTACTTTGAGTTTTGACAGGTTACTTAACCGTTAGTGGAAATTATGCCTCATTGAGTATTATTCTTGTAGTAGCCATTAATCGGTATTTATAGAGTATTCTCTCTTCCTGTGGATCGGGCCGAATGTCTCGGCAGTGTAATAGATGCATCTATGGTTTGCATCGGTCGATCCTCGACAGTATACATACTATTCCGGGTTGAGCCGTACAACCTCGGTAAAAATCGTACGAGATATTGCCCAAGAGTCCGATTATACTTGATATTTCTTCCATGACTTGAGAATTTATAGTTTCTTGATGGCTCTTACTCATTGAAATTAGTAAGTGATAGTTGGAGATTTTTAATTGATATTTAGTTAAAGAACCATTCACTTATTGTTCATTATTTCATTATTATTCCATGCCTATTTATAATTTTTACACTTTATTTATTGACCATTAGTAAGTGTCGATGTCGATTTTTGTCACCACTTCTTCGAGGTTCTACTAGATATTTACTGGGTACATGTTGTTTATGTACTCACGCTACACTTTTGTATTATTCGTGCAGGATCTGAGGCAAATGTATCTGGAAGCCATTCAGGCGCATACCCCCGCTACTCGGAGAGTTAGTGGTGAGTTGCTCTCTATGTCCGTTCTGCAGCGCCCGAGTCTCTTCTTGTTGCATTTATTTTCTGTCTATCTTACTCCTGACAGTAGTATAGGAGGTTTTGTATATTATACTAGTTTGCTCGTGCACTTGTGGCTTCGGGTTTTGGGAGAATCTAGTAGATACTTCATGGTTTTTGATTATTAAAATCACTGCTTCACACTTTTGTTTATTTCATGTTTTACATTATTACAATCACCTATTAATCGTTTTCTTATTAAATAAAATCTATGACTTTAAAAATATTAAAATAAACAATTACATGGATAATTCACCGTTGCCGGGCGTCATCACGGTTTATAGTGAGAAAAGGGATCGTGACACGTGTCATGTTATTTTAAATCACAGTTCTAAGGTTATTCTGATAGGTGTAATAAAAAATTATTTTCTAGCTCCAATCAAACACCATAATATGTACTACTATATGAAATAGAGGGAGTATTCGAGTTTGATCTTCTTTGCCCCTGTGTGCGCGCGTGTACTTCTTTTTACACACTATCCCCCACACAGTTACGTGTTAGTTGACTTGTATCAGATGACACAGTGACGAAGCCGCGTTAATGGAGAAAAAATAAACATAGAGAAAACAGAAAGAGACAAGAATAGAAGATGAAAATGATAAGAAGGTACAAAAACAATTGAAAAAACAAAGAAGAAGGTACAAAGAAACGTCAGCATATAAATCTTGTTTTGGCTTTTCATTTTCTTTTCTCTTTACTGTAATGTAACTAACAAAAGCATTTTGTTCTAGTAAAATCTTTAGCCAAAAAGTTTGCATTTTGTTCAGATAAATTCTAGCCTAAAAAGATTGCTTTTCTTATCTTTTTTTTTTTTTTTTTCTATCAAGAAATAGATGGGTATTCTTAGTTAAATTGAGAACTAGCAAATTGTTGCATTGCTTCAGTTATGGTCGATTTACTGGCATCTAATTCACAGCTAAAACATTTTGAAGGTCATTGAATTTTCCTTACGAATTCTTGATTTATTTGATTATTTTCTTATTTTCTTATTTTCGTTTTTCTAGTGAGGTGGGTGGGTGATTTTTTTTTTTCAGGTGATAATGTTCTGTGTAGGGAAATATGGAGGGCATGTTCTGGTTCATTGTTGGATGTTCCCAAGCTTGGGGAGAGAGTTCACTACTTCCCCAGACTTCACATGGATCAGGTTCTTTTTTTTGGTAGTGTTAAATGATAGTAACTTATTTATTAGTAGTATCAGTTCCATTGACGATGTTTCTTTTTAGTCTGTTCTGAAAATAATGACACATTTATGTAGTTGGAACTATTTATTATAAACTTCTATAATTTGCGTCGATGATATGCTCTTATAGACATAGAAATGTAATTGTAGGTTTAAGATCATCAAATTATTAGGGTACTTTCAGTATGTAAGAAAAGTCTTTCATTCTTTTTTGAACTTTGTGTCCAATCATATGCCGCTTGAAATAAGTAAAAAAATAATCCGACAAAGTGTGTTCAATACATGTTATGTACCTCTAAAATCTAATATTTTACCTATATAAGCTATGTAGTTTTCTGACAAAGGGTGGTCAGTTGACCACCCTAACCCAAGTGTGCCTTCGCCCCGGCCGACATATAAAATGAAACGAAGTAAGTATTAGAATGAAATGGATCACTAGGGCTAATAGATGTAGATTCATATTGTGGATACAACTGGTTTGGATTGAGGCAAAACTGATCTAATGGTGTGGTTGCTAGAAAACTTGTTTTAAATTTATACACACTTTTCCCCCCTAATGAATTCCTACTTTTCTGGTCAGTTGGAGCAATCATCCAATCTGGAATGGATTCAAGGACTACAACTGTCCCATCTTCCCCGAAAGATACTATGTCGTGTTCTTCATATTCGTCTTCTGGTATGCTTGACATTACTCTATCGTCCACCATTTTCTTTTCCTTTTCAAATGCTTTAGCTTCTAGTCCACAAATACTTAGAGGTGCTTCTTCTTGGGGGTTGCACATGGACCGTATGAACTTCGCTTTTCATTAGGATGTGGGCATGGATCTTATGAATTTGCTTGTTACTCTTAGGATTAATTAGGATCGCCAATCTCCTTTATTTAAGTATCATTTTATTCTCTTTGAGAAGTCTTACATAAATTTGATATATATGGACTTCGTATATTCACGAATACAGCAAGGTCTGGTGGGAAGATAAGATTCTTGAGTTGGGTAAATTATTTAACGAAAATGACTATATCGGAGACTTAGATGAAATGGTTAGAATAATCAAAATGTTGGGAAGCCAGCCTCGTGGACTAGCTCTATGGTTTTTTTTCGTGTATTCATAAGCCATGCTATTTGAGTGTCTACATGCTGTCTTGCACAGGTCCCTTTTATATGAGATCCGGGTAAGTGAACCATATTAACTAGCTCTATGATAATTCATGTATTTGATTCATCATGGAAATAGCTCCTACATGTAGAGATCTTACGCGATCATTTCAATTTTGAGGTCCAACCTGCAGGATCCAACCATGATCACCAATAGAGCCTAAGACTTTAAATTGATGTCGAGGAAGTAGATTAGTGCAAATGAGCCCGAATAGTTTGAGTGTTTTACCTCTCAAGCTCCTTATTTGCTTTTGGATTGTGCAAATCGCATAGACTAGTAAAACTGAGGTACCAAAAATTCTTCTTCTCTTCTCTCCTTTAGCATGTAGCATAGCAGCATAGTTTTCCAAGTAGTAGAGAACAAAACATAGTGAAGGAAATTAAATACTGTAGTTCCCTTTATTTTTGTGAAATTAAACTTTCTTGGCTCTTTTTGTACTTAGCTTATTGGGTCTAATCATACTGAGATTCATTTTTCATATTTCTAGGTGCCATTTCACGCATTTTGTCCTCAAGAATAGGAGCAGCATTAGGGAAATGAAGCCTAACTCTAGATATTTAACTTATTTTTCATATTATTACAGGGGATAGTTGCACAACAACAACAACAACATATTCAGTAAAATGCTACTAGTGGGGACTGGGGAAGGTAGAGCGTACGCAGACCTTAACCCTATTCCGGAAGGGTAGAGAGGCTGTTTCCGGGGGACCTCGGCTCAACAGAAGGGACAGGGGATAGTTGCACATAGCATGAAAAGTTTTATTCTTGCAACGACTAACCAGTGCACAAAGAAACTAGTTCAAATGTTTTTTCTGTTGTATCACCGTAGACATTATTAGGAACGATCTTTGCTTAAAAGGAAGATCTGTGGAGCCACTTGTTTACAGTAATTGTTTCTATATGCAGGTCGAACATGAAACAGAAGAGGTCTATGCTGAAACTGTATTGTTGCCAAATCAAGAAGTAACAACTTAATTTACTTGCTATTTGAAGTTTTTCTGGCATCACATATATATTTTCAGCACGAAAATAACTATTTTGCAGCAAAATGAGCCATCAACTCCGGAGTTTTTTCCGCTTGAACCTCCAAGACCCCAGTATCAGTCATTTTGCAAGGCTTTAACTACCTCTGATATAAAAAGTAACTGGGGATTTTCTGTGCACCGGAAAGATGCTAACAAATGCTTCCCTCCCCTGGTAATGGACTAACTTCCTATACTTATTTCAGTAATTTTTCTTGTGTATTCTTTATATATTTATTAAATTAATAGTAAGTCATCTGGTTGACTAATTTTCATTTTCGGGGATTTTTCTCGTCCATGATCAGGACATGGCGCAAGAAAAACCAACCCAAGAATTGATAGTCAGCGATCTTCAAGGCAATGAATGGCGCTTTAAGCATGTATTCCAAGGCAATTTCCTCCTCTTATGTTAGTCAGATCTGAATATTGTGAGACTGAATTCTTTTTGTTGTTATTCTACTATGCAGAAGCATCATGATGAAGAATTGAACCTAGGAATATAGCTGTTATAGTAGGACGTAGCGTTTACTAATATTCATTATCAAACAATGTGAATGTTAAAAGGAAATCATTGTTGTATTTAATTTTCATTGAATCTGCTATGCACCTTTGCCTAAACTAAATCACTTTAAGTGAAGGAGTTATATGTTGCTATTTTGTTCTCACTGTCCAAGTTAATTTCTGCATGAATTACACTGAGTAGGCCAACCTCGGAGGCATTTGCTCACAAATGGCTGGGGTGCATTTGTTACTAGTAAGAAATTGCTTGCCGGGGATTTAGTTGTGTTCTTAAGGTACTTTCCCTATGGGTGTTACTGTTGCGCCGCGTGTCCTGCAATTATATATCTTGTACTGTAGCATCTTTATTGTTTCCTGCCTAATTTGGTTTCTTTCCCTCTTATTTTCATCAAGGGATGAAACTGGCAAACTACATGTCGGGATTAGGCGTTTATCGTATCAATGCAACTCCGTCGGATCATCAACATTTTCAAGGCAAAGCATGGAAGGGGTTGTTGCAGTTGCTTCCCATGCCTTTGCAACCCGAAGTCTCTTTTCTGTCTACTACAAGCCATGCTACAATAGGTAAAATTTGTGAACTAAAATGTAGTTTGCAGTGAGAACTTTGCACTCATATTTACGTAGATATGCTTTTGGTTGAACGTTACAGATCAAGTCAATTTATTATGAGCTTGAGCAACTATTTTGAAGGTGGAAACCATGGGCCTGGAGTTGGCACGATATCTAGAACGCAACAGAGCAGTTTGGATTCTCATGTGAAAAGGTTGTGGAATATTGAGCTCCTAATTTGATACAAATCTTTCGCAGAAAAATATTCTGTACATTGATTTGTTTTTTCGATATGCAGAACAAGTGGTATGGACCAGATGTCATTTCCTCAGGGTCAACACACGACAAATCTTTTGCTCGAGGAGGATCAATACATGCAAGACTCAGAAGCAATATCCAATTCTGCTCGACCTACTATGATGGCTTTGGAGATCGGACAACAGTCAGTTGAATCGCTTAACGATATCCATCATATAGAGGACAATGTACTGCAACAACATACAGCAGTTGCAAGGGAGAATAATGATGGATTTATTCCGAACGAAACTGTGGCCATCCGAGCTCAAGATGAGAACTTTGATGAGTTATTCAAAGAAACTGACTTCCCAGACTTTGTAAACACTAGTCTTGATACGATAACTTTGGATTGGGATAGTGATCTCCGGTCCACTATACAAGGTAATATTTATATCATAAAATGAGTATACCAAAATGAACGTATACTCCAAACTAGAATTGCAAGTTATTGGTCTGTCCATTTTCATTTTAAGAAGCTAAATTTTCTCCTTGTAGATTTTGATGAATGGCTTGAAGAGCAACAAGAGACTAATCCTCCCGGTCTGCAGACTTGTTCAGAAGATCACTCGAGACAGATTTCTTCCATATTAGAGCAACCAACATCCTCCCAAGTGATGTCTATATCTTCTACCCCAAGTCGAATTCCCTATAAAGGACCTGGTCGTGGTGACGAGCAAGTTCCTTGGGGAAGATATCAAGTAGCACGACGATGTTTACCAATACTCAATAGGGTTGTCTCGCGGTACCCTGATTCACTCGTGAACTTCAAGGTTGCAAGTAGCATATTTCAGTCACTGCATTTGGAAATACTGGCAGAACTAGTCTACTTTCTTGATAATCTTACAGTAATGAACTTGTCCAAGGATCAGTTCAATGTTGCTGGGCAACATCTCTGGGACTTAAAGTTAAGCGGCATTGAATTAGGATGGCTTGAAAAGCGTTTAGCACATATCGATGGAGCATTTAGTATGGAAAATTTAATGCAACGGCGACAAGCAGTGACACATAGAATGGGGGAGACTTTAGCTGCATTTAGGCAGTTGGATGAGGAGCTTGGATGTATAAACAAGGAGCTTCATGAACTATCTCTAAAGGTTGGACCAAATCCCCCCATGAGATTCCACCCTGTCTTGGAGGGTCTGTTGTAGCTTTCAGTAAATTTATCCTCTTTCTATTTGACTGCATGGTAAGGAGAAAAATCCCAACACAGTCCACTATCTTTGGATGTAGGCTCAAAATAATCATATTTCTTTTATGCCAAGTGCACCACTTTATCAAAATGTGGACTATGAGTGCTCCAGGAGGAAAAAGTAGGATCATTCTGAGACCAGTCCAAAGATAATGGACTATTTTGGGCTTTTTCTGCATGATAATACTTATTAGTGTGCAGAATGAGCTCTAGGTGTTGTCTTTTGGTTGGCACCATTCTTTAATTTGTAACATTGTTGTGTTCTGTTGCAAATTCTTGACTTCTTGTACATTAGAGGAGCAAATTTCTCCTTTTATGATAAGTATAACGCAGCATTTGCATATATATCCATTTTTGGGGCCACCATTGAATTTATACCCGCATTGTACAAAACTTTGCAAAATGTACCTGCTCGAATTTGAAGTAGTTCAATCTCTTGAATGTCACTTCAGAAATCAAATTTGAAGTTCTCATATCTTCAAAGCAACTTCAGATTTCGAATCTGAAGTTCTTAATTCGAATCTTAAGTAAATCAATTTTTTGATCAATTTGAGACAACTTAATATTCAGAATCATATTCAAAATTGAAGTTCTGAAACATTAACTTGTTCTTTAAATTTCAACAATCTATCACACGATTCAGTACCCAAATCTACTCCAAATAAGCTCAAATTTGAAACATATAACTTCTAAATATCATAAAAATAAATTTCAATCATCAAATTGTTAAAACAACAAATTTAACAAACCAATTTTTCAACTAAGAAGAAGAAACCCTAAACACAAATGTATGTATCTGAAGTTACTAAAAATTAAAAATTGAGTATCTGTTAAATTTCTTTCAAAAAGTGGCTATAGATTCAATCAGTGACGCAAAATTGAGCGTTACACGAAAATTTTACGTTCATCTATGAATAAATTCAGCCCATTTTTTCTTTAATAAACAATACTTGCTTAATTCAAATAATTTAATGCTAGACAAATATGAAGTGCGTTTGAAATATTAACCATGTGTTTTTACATGTTCCTTGGTCAATATCAATTAATAAAAATGGTTATGTGAGCAATTTCGCTCCTTGATTCTTAAATAACAAATCATGATCTTCCATAATTAATAGTATGTGAACCATGCGTACTAACAAGTTTCTTGATTTAATACATCTAAGCAAATAAAGGTCCTATGCTCAGTGCTCACACACTCCTAGGTCAATATAATTAATAAATTCAATAGACAATTGTGGCACCTCACTTTTCCTACTACATTCCCGGGAAGGGATATAATAAGGGGAGTTTTTTTCAATTAAAGGACAATCGAAACGAAATTTATTATTAAGAGTTGGAGTCGCCACTTGAGAGATTTATGGTGTCTCAAGTCACCGGTTTGAATCCCGAATCGAGGAAAAAGTTGACTCCTTATTACAGTCTATGAATCAGAAATCCGGATAAGGAATTTTGTTAACCCGGGAGAAGGTATTAGGCATTCCCGAGTTCCGTGGTTCTAGCATGGTCGCTTAACTGTCATATTCGGCTTATTTATCTGATTTTAAAACATGCTTTAACTTATGTGCAAATTTTAAACTTTTAACCGCTTTTAATTATTTTATTTTTTTTAAGGAATTGAACGTCGTTTAAAATATATTTTTGGATCACGTCACATGAAATGCACCCGGATCCTCGACACATTTTATTCAACGTTTTGGGATTTGGATTTGGGTCGCATGAAATGCACACCCGAATTTAGGAAGGTGAAATTGTTTAAGACGCGCCTAAAGAGACTAACGCGTTATTATTTGAGGAAGGCCGTGAAATTCGCTAAATAGTCTGTCCCAAAATCTAAGTATTTTAATATATACAATTATGAGGGCCTCGCAGTTTGTGCGTTTTATTTGGCGAGGCTCTAAGGCAAAACTAAAAGCAACTATAGTTTTCTATTTATGTTGGTCTCTAAAAGATAAAAGAAAAGGTCCTAATTAAATTATTACCGGATTAAAGCAAACCAGAAGGCAAATTGTACCCAAGTCTATATCAAAAGAATGGCCAATCGCAGTCATGGCCCAGGTTCAAACGAACATACAAGTTAGAACCTGGGCCACTTGTTATGATGTTGAAGCCCAAGCTGCCTGAAGACAGGCCAATTGCTAGGCCAAATGAGGCCTTGATTTAATTAAGCTAAATCCACACCGAATTTGTTCCAAAATATTCAAAATGTATTTAACAACATACAACAAGGGAAGACGTTATTCACTTATTCAAACTTATGAAATATGGATCATTTGAATTCCATATGTCCTGCTTAGGTTAAACCAAAAGTGAGCCTAACTGGAAACATGATTGTGATGACACAAAGTAGCCCGATTATTTAGGTTGATTCAAGATAACTATACTAAAACTGAACTACCAAAACCGTTACTGAAATTGAACACATGTTCATAATGTGATTCAATTTATATTACACTAATTTACTACCATAGAAAGGCTGCATTCCAACTTCAATTTTTGCAACCCAATCCAGCTCGAAACAGCTCTAATTACAGCCCAATTTCACTACAGAATTTAAACATTAGATGCGAGAGCATGTATTAATGTAAACTATAGTTAATGTCCCATATACAATCTCAATTCTTGATCCAGTCATACAGATTATCCTAACATAATTACAACACTATACTATTCAACTTTAAATGAGCTAAATTATCAACTAATATGCAGATGAAGCAAGGAAAAGCAAGGTCAACCAACAGCAAACTTAGAATCCTTCTCCATTTGATTCAATCCATTTAACTACATGTTATCAGGAGTTTAAACTTGTACCTGTATAATGGAAATAGGAGAAGAGGAATGGTCAGCAACAGCAACACAACAATACAACAACAGTATGAACACCCATCTAATTCCAACAGCGACCTCTAATCAAGTTCAATGCCCAGGACAGTTCGAAAACCAAACAGAATCAATAGAGCAGCCCAAAATAAATACCAAAATTCAACAATAAACCAAAGGAATGAAGTACACACGACCAGCTAATCCACCAACTAAAACAAACCCATCAGACTCCAAACCAACTGATTCTGAATGCAATCTGATTTCAAATATAGGACTGATAACAGAGAATCCCAATTTTTTAAGGAGGCAATCAAATAATAATTCCCTCCTTTTCAGAATTAAACACTCTTATATTTTTAAACTCTAAAAAACTGACCAAAATGTTCTCAAAGCTTCCCTCAAAAATGGATTTTTCTCAGCTTTTTCACTCTTAGCTTTCTAGTTTTCCTTAAGCCCTTTTTTTTTTCTTTTAGCTTCAACAATCTGAAGAACTCCACCCAGAAGAAGAAGAAGAAGAAGAAGAAGACCCCCTTTCTTATTGTCCTAATGTTTCTATTTATACTAAAACTCAACCCCTTCACCCCACCTTCAGTGGACAGTCAATTAGTCCTTAAAATCAGCCTTAGTGTAGTCTCCACTACTAATTGTCTATTGACTTATTCAATCCATTTACCCCCACATTATGCTTTGTTCCCCACTATAATATTTTAATGGTACTTTAGTACCTAGTGGATAGAACACTTAATATAAACAATTCTGTAAGTTTTCTATTCCCAAACTACCCTCCATGATGCCCTGGAACTACTGAAATTACTATCCTACCCCAAGCCCTTTCAATCTGCACTAAAATCTATCAGCTATAACTAATTCAAGCCTAGCAATTGACTTAAACAGAACAAACAAGCAAAGATAATCAGAAACTGAGCATTCCTATTGACTCGGACCAGCCCAACTAAAAAATAGACCCTGTATATTTCTAGTTACACAGATAGCAAAAAATAATAACACTCAATTAATCTAAAACTCTTATTCGAATATTGATTCAACTAAACAGAAGAAAAGAGACGAAGCAGAAGACATGTATATGAACACTGATTAATTTGAAAGAAAACAAACTAAAAATCAAAGAGACCAAACATACACACTAACATTTTTAGAGACCAAAAGGAAGAAACAACCAAAAAAGTTTAAAGAGATTGACATGTTCATGATATTCAAATGACTAATCGATTCAATTCAATGTGGCGACTGAAATATACCAACAGGCTCAGTTAAAAAAAACGAAGTAGGGGGGAAAACAAACTATGAAATCAAAGCCAATCTTACATTACTGCCATGTTAAGTCTACACTCAAACCTACTGAACTAATCAACGAAGCTATTTTAAATGACTCTCACAGTAACCTACATATGCTAAACATTAGAAGAAAAATTGGACCAAAAAAAAGGTCCAAAGGAGGAGAAGAAGATAAAGATAATGAAAAATTAAACAAAATACAACAAACTTAAAACAAATAAACAACGACAAAATATAGCAGAAAAGGAAAGGAAAGATACCTCCAAATCAGAAAACAAACGAACTTCGATCAGTCGAAGTCCTGACTCGAGCTTTTAAGTCCAAAACAGACCTTAATCGAGTGTTCTTGACTAAGAACACTTGACTAAGGTCAGTGGTGACCTCAAATTCTTTTGGATTCTTCTAGAGTTCGTCCAATTCTAGCTTGATTTGAGTGGAACTGACATGGGATTTGGGACAAGGTGGTTTGGGTGGTCAACTGGTGTTAATTTGGGGTAGTTTAGGGTTGGCGCCGCCACCAAGGGATCTTGTGACGGCACTAGGGTTCTTGGTTCAAAATCGAAATTCGATGAATCCTGGGTTGATTCGAAGGGAAATAACTATGGTCTGGTGGTGAGGGAGGTCCAGTGAGGGTATGGTGTTAATTTGGTGGCCATCGGAGAAGATGAGGTTTTAACCGATTTTTCGATTGAAGATTCGAGGAGTTCTGGGGTGATTCGAAGTTAGATATTATGATGGTTGGAACGGGAAGGTTGAGGGGAGTTCAGGGTGTAAAAATGGCGGGGTTTGGTGACTGACCACCGCCGTGGCGATTTCCGGCGGGCGGTCAGCTGTGATTTGCGGTGGTGGGATTTTGGGTCGTCTATGAGGCTTAGAGACGACGAGGGGGTTAGGATTGGGGGCGGGTTAGGATTTTAGGTTTATATAGTAAGTTAGGGGATCAATCTAGACCGTTGGATCAAATGAAACTAACGATCCAGATTGAACAGGGGAGGGTAAATGGTGTCGGTTGGTTTAATAAGGGGGCGGATGGGTTTGGGGAATGGGTCGGGTTGGTGAGATGGGTAAGGGAGATGGGATATGAGCCGTTGGATGGTTTTAGATGGGCGACTGAGATCCGTCGAAGTTGAGACAACATCGTTTGGCTGGTCTACTGGCTTGACCGACTGGACCGGGTAAAAGGGGTGTTTTGGGCTTGGATTTGGTCAATTTTTAATGGCCCAGTCCGATTTCTTTGTATTTTGCTCTCTTTTCTTTTCTTTTCTTAAACTAATCTTCAAAATCAAACCTAAAAATCCTAATTTAAATTGTAAAACCCAAAATTAACTTTAAAAATGCTAATTAACTCTTATGCAAAGTACATATTTTTATGATTTTTTATTTTTGTAAAATAAACTTAATTATTCCTAATTGTAAAAAATTAAATCCAAAAGATGTAAATGCAACATATTTTGGTATTTTCATTAATTTAAACGAACAAACACGCTCAGACGAATGCAAACAAATAATAGAAAAATAACAAAAATTCATAAAAATTACACACAACATAAAACTATTTTATTTTAAATTTTTTGGGAGTAATTCTCGTAGGGCAAAAATCACGTGCTCACAATAATAATAATTTAAGGTAAATATAAGTCAAATTTTAATCCATAAAAGTGATTGTGCTACAACCACGGAATTCAGGGAGTGTCTCACATCTTCTCTCGATTAATAGAATCTCTTACCCAGTCTCCTATTTTTGCGGACCAATAGTCATAGAGTCAAAATTTTCTTTGACTAGCGATTCAAAAAATAAGGTAACTTAGAATACCAATAATTTATTTCAAATGAAGACTTGTAAATAAAATAATCCATATTCAAATTTGTCACTTTAACTAAAATAATCCTTTAACGCTTTAACTCCCATCACAACAACATATATCTTTTGCGGGGGAGGTAAAAAGTGTGGTGACAGAAAGAAGAATGGTTAATGTAGAATTACTAACGTTCAATATGCAATTAAGGCATCTAAATGTGGCAATTTGAGCCCAAACATCCAACCCGTCCAATCTGCCCAAAGATTAATGGGTTGAACTATAAATATTTTAGTTTATGGGTCTATTTGGGTTGAGTCCAAATTAATCTATTATTTTTTAGGTATTTTTACCTCTTTTAGCAAAGGCTAACACCTTATATATTTTAGATAAATACCATTTAAAAAACTTATATTCTATAGATACCTTTTAATGTTTATAGCAGAATATCTAATTTTGGTTATCTCCTACCCCTAAGCCACTAAATACGTTATTCAGTTATACTATTTTCTTTTTCTCTCTATTTTGATACATGTCATTCTCTTCCTCATTCCCTGAAAACACAACTGAAGCTCCGTCATAAGCAACTTGATATTCAATAATTTGATTTTCTGTTACGGAGGGCTCCCTTATTGGGTATCGTGAAAATTTCTCTTACAAAGGGCACTGACGGAGGGTACTTGATTCATGAAAATTTTTGGTGGGGTTGTTATGAAAGGCTTTTTCTTATTGATTTTCTGTTACAAAGGACTCCCAATTGGGTTTCGTTAAATACGAAGGGCACTTTATTGAATACGAAGGGCCTTCTTGGTGAGTTCGGGGTTTTTGCTCGACGGCAGATCCGCCGGAAATTAGGGTTTGTTCTTGAATAAAGATGACGGAGTTTGGGGCTGAGCAACTTGATTTTCTGTTAATATATTTCAATGTATTTTCAACGTATCACGCTATATTTTCATATATTTCATTATATTCATTGTCTTTTTTATTTTATTTTAATTCAATGTATCTCGTTGTATTCCATGTATTTTATTATATTCACTGTCTTTTTTTTCCATTGTATTTCAATGTATTCCGCTGTATTCTATGTATTTTATTGTATTCATTATCTCGCTATATACCATGAATGTATTCATATATTTTTTTAATAGATATAATTTATGTATTCAGATGTATTATATAATTTCTCTGAAGATTGCTATATTTTTGGGTATTTTTCGGTTGAGAATCTTTTTTTATACAGGAAAATACAAAATTTGTGTGTTATAATTGAGTTTGTTGAGTTATATTAGGATTCTATTATGTTAATTGATTTACTTTCCGTTTAAAAACAGTGTAATCCCCTGTTTCCGCCGTGAATACAGTCGAATATAATAATCTGTCTAACTATAATCCCATGTTTCACGCCATGAATACAGTCGAATACACTCGAATACAACAACTGATTAGCTGGACTTCTCTGATTCACGCCTATTTTATCTACTGTATTCATTAATACAACAGCTTAAATATATCTAATACATCTTATACCAACAGAAAACGTATCTACAATCCGTAATATAGCAAATGATATCTATCGATAGGTAATTACCACTAAAAGATAGTACTTTATGAAAAATTCTCTATTTTTTATAGCACATTCTGACCCATTAAGCGTGTTAAAATAGCACGAGCTAGCCAGTTTTCGGACTGGTCATTCAAAAATAGTCAACGTTTGCAAGGTCATTGAAAAATATCTACTATTTTGTTGCAACAGAGACCGGTCCAGCATAATATACTGGAGATCAGTGCACATGTATATGAATTTCCAGCATATTATACTAGACCGGTATATTATACTGGAACTCCGGTATATTATGCTGGAACTCCATTATAATATACTGGAGTTCCAGTATACTTATGCTGGAACTCCATTATATTATGCTGGAGTATTTCCGAATTTTGAACAGTGTTTTCGTTCAGATTTATCTTTACATGAAAAATGGTTAAATTTCGATTACTTTTGAAACTGCTATTTTTAAATGACCACTCGTAAATCTGGCTATTTTTGAATTTCTCTCAAATACAAACCATGAAACTCAATCCAACTTATTTAGAAATTTATTTAGTTTCCCTAATTTTTTTTTTTTGTATTTTTAATTTTCTGTTTTTTATTTTTCTGCACCATCCACCCACCTCTACCCCCCCCCCCCTCTTCCGGCGCAAACTCCCAAAATAATATTTACCTTTTATTTATTTTTTGTATTTTTAATTTCTACTTTTTTTCTGCACCACCGACCCTAACTCCCCCCCCCCCCCCCCCCCCCCCC
>MU731051.1:67673-83314 GCA_026770625.1 Nicotiana glauca
GCATCTTACGTGCTACTTGCGCATTTATTTGCTCGGCATTGCATGTTGATCGGCTTGTCTAAATGAGTGAAAATTGAGAAAACATAAGCAGTGTCAGGACTAAGTAAGGGTGACCATTTGAGAAAAAACCAATGCTCAAATAGTACCGAAATGCTGCCGGATTTTTGAAAAACGAAAAAAAGAAAAAGAGTTTAAAAATACATTTTTTATTTTGGAAAATCTGCTCGAACTACGCTGGTTTGATTCTCTCCGGATGTGAGATACGTAGACAACCCTCATAGGGTCCTACCACCCTTTTGAAAACATAGCCAAAATGCCAAAATTTTAATTTTTGTCAAATAAGTCGGGTAATGCCATTCTTGTTTTAAAATAAGCCGAATGTCCTCAAAAGGGCGCCGGAAGGCCGGTTTTGCAAGAATAGCCACCCCGAGTCATTTGTAAATGGTTGACGGGTACAACTTTAAAATATTCCTCCCAGAAGTGCTGAAAGGCCGTATATGCAAAACCAAGTCTTTGTTTTTCTTAAATGAAAATTTTGCAAAAAATAGCTATTTTTTCTGTTTAAATCAAAATAAGACATTAAATCACTTTAAATAAATGTGCAGGATGAGCACGATTCAAAATAAATCTTTCTCAATCATGAATAAAATCTCTTTGGAGTTGCGTCTGTGGTGGAACGATCTAGGAGGAGAAGGGGAAGATGAAGTCGAAAAATATTTGAAAGGGCTTACCGGTTTGTTGGAAATTACACCTTGGGGAGATATCATAAGAGCATTAGTTACATGCTGGGACCCGGCGCACAACGTGTTCCATTTTTTAGACTTTGAACTCACCCCGACTTTGGAGGAGATAGCCGTGTACATCAGAAGTGCTGAGGTTCCTTTAAGACACAAATACTTGGTTGCCCCGAGAGCCGTGGCCATGCATAAATTCTTAGACTCACTGAAGATAAGCAGGACGATCCATAACACGGATTTGGCGGATGGTTTTTGTACTCCACACTTCATATACCAAAGATATGGCCAAATGGGAGGGTTCAATAACCCGGAAAACAAGATATGCAGCAAAGGAAACCGCCAAAAATGGGAAGAACATAGACGTTTTGCTTTTATGGTGGTCTTTTTGGGGCTTGTGGTATTTCCGAGGAAAGATGGAAATATTGACATAAAGATAGTCGGGGTCGTCAGCACTCTACTCACTCAAGACAAAAGCACTCTTGCGCCCATGATATTAGCTGAAATCTTTCGCGCTCTTACAGCCTGCAAAGCCGGAGGAGACTTCTTTGAGGGGTGCAATCTATTGTTGCAAATGTGGATGACCGAACACATGTGCCATCGTCCTCAGTTCCTGAGTTATGGGTCTACAGAGAAAACCTGTATAGAGGAGTTTTATACGAGGACTAAGGGGTTCAACTTGCCTAAAGGATTCACGGGCTGGACATCATACTTTCGGTCCCTCACTGCAAGTCAAATAGAGTGGACGTTTGGGTGGTTGCTTGTTGATGAAATCATATGTATGCCAGCAGCAGGGCTGCATTTCCTTCTAATGGGTCTTAAGAGCATTCAGCCTTATACTCCATATCGGGTTTTAAGGCAACTCGGGAGATGCCAAATAGTGTCAAAAGACAACGATCTTAGTCTCTAAGTGGTTGAGATTTGTCCTGATGGCCAATTTCCTGAAGCAAGGGTCCGCCAAGTCTAAAGTGAATGTCAATACTTGGTAGCGAATACATGTGTACGGGATCGATCTAAAGGCGAAGTTTCACCTGATTATCATGCCTGGTATAGAAGGGACGTTGCATTTGGTAGGCCGGCCAAAAGACCTCACCTCCAGGATTTTGCCGAATCATCACAAGAACAATGGGCCTGGTTAGCTAAAGAAAATGAATATAGAGCTAAAATAGGAGAATTGGAAAAGCAAGTCTGATACCTTCAGATTGAAAACAGTGTGCAAGCCGCAGCCGATGAGGGTGAGAAGAAGAAATTGGCCAAAGAGAATGAAGCCTTACGATCCCAAATTCAAAAGATGAAGATAGCGGCCGAATATCCCGTCAGGAGTGCCAAAGATGCAAAACTTATAGAAAATCTAAGGCGAAAAGTGAATGACTACAGTTTTGACCTCAACAAAGCAGAAAGAGAATTAGACGGGGTTCAAAAACAATTAGCTAAAAACGCGGAGGAACGAGCTCGCATGGTTAAACAGTTGAAAGCAAAATATAATGAAGTCATGGGATTAAAGAGAGGGGTCATCGCCACAGAGAACAAAATGATCAAACAGGCAAAAGAATTCAAGATTAAAAGAGAGCATTGCTACATGGACTTGGCACAATTAGAAATGGACTTGCAACAACTCCAGGAACAAAACCAGGTAGCCGAGCAGACTTTGGAGGCCAGGGCCCAACAGATAGGGCGGTTGCTTCAAGAAAAGGGCAGAATCAGAGAGAGGATCTTAGTCGTTGCTCACTACATTACTAGGAAATGCCAAATGTGCGAGAACATGACTCACACCACCTTCTTTGCATCGGTGATGATATTTGTGAAGCAAATAATGAGTGACCTGGACAGACTATAAAGGGGTCTCGCACATAGGCTCGCGGCGAGGCCGAATGACGCCCCGCGGGCCCCAGTAATTGAAGCTTTAATGTATTCTTGATTCGAGTCTGTATTTTATTTTATTTGGAGTCTGTTTGTAGTTTTCCTTTCCAAGAAGACGGGTAGTTAAACATCTTTTAGAAAGTTTTTATTAATGAAAAAATTCCCAAAATTGTTTCTTTACTTTTCGTGTGTATTCTTAAAGAACTACGCTTGGTCTGAGTCATGCGGGGTCATGATACATAGGCAATCTCCATAGGATTCGACCGTAACCCTAAATAAGAGAAAATGAGAGTGAAAAATGAGAAAAATAAGTGAAAAGGGCAAAAATAAAGAAAAGCATGGAAAAAAGAGAAAATGGAAAGAATAAGGAAAAGCCGGGATGACGCATGCAACCGTTGCAAAACATGTAGAAACCCATTTAACTGTATAAGTGCATCATACCCCAATGTGAGACTATATATCTGTTATTTGTCTCAAACTAACCATTTGCTTCTGCTATATCACTAGTTTCTATAGTAAAGTGGTTGGTTTTGTGGTAATCTGTCCTCACATCCATACTTCACGAGGTCAAAAGGAAGTGTTGAAATGTCTTCGGAAATCCCTCTGCCAACGATTCCTATTCCGGAGGATAGCCCGATCTCTGCCATCCCAACTTCTGAGTCAGCAACTGCTGAAGAAAATAGAATTCTGCGTCTCCGCATGATGGAGATGTGGGACGCCTGTGGCAATGGAAAAGAACCACCAAGTGCGATCCCTGGATTCCCTAAGCTTTTTCCTAGGGCAAGTGGGACTTCCAACATCCCCATAAGTTATCCAAATACCCCGCTGGGATATCCTACCATTTCAGCCCACTTCACTGGAACACCTTCTGAGTCTTGCCCCCAAGTGTTAGCTTCAGGTGAGGCTTCAAACATATTCACCGCACCACCTTATTCAGCTACGGCACAACCTACTTTACCCAAGCCTAACTTCTGTTCATCTTCCTTCACATTTCAAGCACCATCTTTCCCACTAGAACCTACCCAGTTTACTACCAATGCTTACCCTCAGCCGCCTCGGTATGATTTTACCACAGGGCAAGAAAAAGCCTCAAAAACACTTGAACAAGAGGAAATTACTAGAAAGATGAGAAGCATGGATCAAAGTCTGAAAAATATACAGGGACAGAGTGGACAAAAGAGCGTATCTTACGCTGACCTGTGCATGTTTCCGCACGTGCATCTACCCTTGGGTTTCAAAACCCCAAAGTTTGAAAAATATGATGGGCATGGGGATCCCATTTCCCACCTCAAAAGGTACTGCAACCAGTTGCGGGGGGCGAGCGAAAATAAAGAACTTCTTATGGCATACTTTGGAGAGAGTTTGGTCGGCATTGCTTTTGAATGGTATATGGATCAGGATATATCTCGTTGGCATATCTGGGACGACCTGGCTCGAGACTTTGTCATGCAGTTTCAATAAAACATCGACATTTCCCCTGACAAGAATTCATTATCAAATCTATAAAAAAAAGTCCTCGAAGAGCTTCCGAGAGTATGCTGTCAAATGGCGCAAACAAGCGGCTAGAGTCAAGCCTCCAAAGGATGAAACAGAGATTGTCAGTGTCTTTCTTTAAGCCCAAGAGGCCGATTATTATCAAAACATGATGTCTGCAATGGGAAAGCCGTTTGCCGAAGCCATCAAAATTGGTGAAATGGTTGAAAATGGGTTGAAAACAAGGTGAATCTTGAGTCAGTATGCTCTAAGGGATACCTCCCAAGAAATCCAAGGCGGGTCTGGAGGAGTAGCAAACTGAAAGGAGAAGGAAGAAGCAACAATGGCAACTTCAAGTGTAAGAAAACCCCATCCAACCAGATTTCATTTCTCTGAAAGAACCCCACAACACTACTATCCCCATCAAGATGCGACCTATGTTATAGGTCATCATCCATACGCAGTGATGAATGCACAACCATATGTCAGGACACAACAACAATTTAACCAGAATAGAGCTCCATTCCCCAAAAATCAGCCTCCTCACCCAAACCACTATAACCCCCGTCTTCCACAAAATAACTTCAGTCCTCGCGAACCACCCATGAGGCCAAATTTTACACCAATCGGTGAACCCTACTCCAGTCTATTTCTGAAGCTTGTTCAAATGGGTCTGCTGCAGCCCATGCCTCAAAACAGGCAAAACCCAGAATCACCCTCCTATCAGCGGAGCGTCCGATGCGCTTATCACTCAGGAGTTGAGGGGTATGATACAGAAAATTGTTGGACTTTGAAAAGAGTCGTGGAAGACTTGATAGAACAGGGAAAGATAGTGCTAAGGGCTGAGGATATCCCCAGTGTGACAAATAACCCACTGCCAGGCCATAATAATGGGCCAGCAATTGGAATGATTTGTGAAGATGGGGAATTTGATCTGGCACTAAAAGCCATAATTGCCATTGTTGATGCGGAGAGAAAGCCAAAAATCACCCTGAAGCAAGATAAAGGGGAAAAGAAGACCAAATCCACCCAGTCAAAACCAGAAATGAAAGTCAAAGCAGGAATGGAGGCAATGCCTCCCAAAGATGATGTTCTCTATATCCCACGAGGCAGCAAAGAAAAGCAGTTGACTTTGAGTCCTCCAAAAAGATTTGAACTGAAAAAGGGAGCCCAGATATACGTACCCAAAGGAGCTTATGTGGTGCGGGGCACAATTAAGCCATCGAGGCCGAATGAGCCCGTGGTTATTGGACGCGTGCCGCAGAAGCCTATGACAGATCCTACTGCGGTACCATGGAATTACCATAAAACAGTGGTCACGTATAAAGGCAAAGAAATCCCGGGGAAGCTTCAAGAAAAGTACCCTGTTGAGAAATACTCTAATGTGGAAGAAGTGAACAACGCCACCAGAAAGCGTTTCCCAGTTAAGAAACTTGTAAGTGCCGAAGAAGCAGAATCTTTCTTTCAGAAAATGAAGACGGCGGACTATGAAGTAGTTGATCAACTGCGAAAGTATCCTGAACAAGTATCTTTGATATCGTTACTAATGAAATCCCCCGAACACTAGAAGGTTTTTATGAATACCCTCAATGAAGCATACGTGCCAGCTGAAACTTTGGTGGAACAGTTAGAAAGAATGGCGGAAAGATTTTTCGCTATCAATCAGATTTCATTTAGTAAAAATGACTTGCCCCCAGAAGGGGCCGCTCACAACAAAGCTTTGCACTTAACTGTCAAATGTGAGGGATACTATATGAAGAGGGTCATGGTAGACGGAGGTTCTGGGGTAGACATTTGCCCACTCTCTACACTACAGTGTATGGAAATCGGGACTGAAAGGATTTGTCCCAACAATGTCTGCGTGCGAGATTTCGACAGTATCAAAAGAGACACGATTGGAGAAATTGACCTAATTCTGACCATTGGACCGGTGGACTTTGAGGTGACCTTCCAAGTGCTAGATATGGACACGTCCTATAATTTTCTTTTGGGAAGGCCTTGGATCCATACAGCAGGAGCTGTACCCTCTACTCTCCATCAAATGGTGAAGTTTGAACATGAGGATTAGGAGATCGTGGTCCATGGAGAGGATGAACAATCAATCTATCGGGACCCATCTGTCCCATGTCTTGAAGTGAGGGAAAGCAGTGAACACATAGTTTACCAAGCTTTCGAAATTGTGGTGGCGAACGACCGCGAAGAAGGAAACCCTTGCCCCCAACCCTTCCTATCCAATGCCTCGATTATATGGCCAAAGAAATGATCAGACATGGTTTCAAACCAGGGAAGGGACTTGGAAAATCTCTACAAGGAATATCTGAACCAGTGACCCTGCCTACAACTGAGAAGTTCTTCGGAATAGGTTTCCTACATACCCCAGATGATGTAAAGTGGGCAAATGAGAGAAAGAGTGAGGGATGGGTTTTACCTCAACCACTGCCATATTTGTATGAAACCTTTGTCAAGCCAAAGTATAATGAAGAAGAAGAAGATAAGGCCTTTACGGCCGAAGAAATTGAGGAAGTATGTGGGGCAACGAGGAGGATGCTCTACGAAACCCACATGGTTCAATCGGGAGAGGGCGTCAGCACCGCTGAGGTGCTGTATATGGGACCAGGCACCAAACTGCAAAATTGGAAGGCTACGCCATTTTCGATCAGGCGGGAGTCCCGATAGACCTGTCCTGCTACTTTTTCTGTATCTCGAGTTATTCCAGGGTGTAACTCGGATGTTTTTTTTAGTTTCTTATCTTTAAATTTCCAAATGTAAACCCTGTTATCTTCAAATTCCAAGAAATGAAATCAATATTTCATCGTTCATTTTCCTTTATTCTTTCTGATTTTGCTATTTTTCTCTTTCAGTTCTAATAATGCGGCTTTAATAACATGACATGCTTGCGGACTTCATGCCAGATCCAAACACGCTGTCTAATTGTGAAATAATGAACCAAGAACCTGAATATGATGAAGAAGATGCTTTTAAGGAAATAAATCGAGAATTGGAACAATTTGAGAATAAACCTAAGCCAAACTTAAATGATACTGAGCCGGTTAACTTGGGAACTTCTGAAGAAATCTGGGAAACCAAGATAAGCATTCACACAGACGAGAAAACCCGAGATGCAATAATCCAACTCCTGTTTGAGTTCAAAGATGTGTTTGCTTGGTCGTACGACGACATGCCAGGGCTAAGTATTGATCTAGTGGTTCATAAGTTGCCAACTTACCCCAATTGCCTTCTGGTCCAGCAAAAATAAAGAAATTTTAAAACTGACATCAGTGATAAGATCAAGGAAGAAATCATGAAACAGTTAAAAATAGGGGTAATCCGAGTGGTCCAGTATACTACATGGTTGGCTAATGTAGTTCCAGTTCCAAAGAAAGACGGGAAGACCCGTGTGTGTGTGTATTACAGAGATTTGAACAAGGCAAGTCCTAAAGACAATTTCCCTTTGCCCAACATCCACATCCTTGTTGATAACTGTGCTAAGCATGAGATACAGTCCTTCGTGGATTGTTACGCCGGATATCACCAGGTATTAATGGACGAAGAGGACGCCAAAAAGACAGCCTTTACCACACCCTGGGGTACATATTGCTACAGAGTCATGCCGTTTGGTTTGAAGAATGCTGGGGCAACCTACATGAGGGCCATGACTGCCATTTTCCATGATATGATACATTGCGAGATAGAGGTATATGTGGACGACGTGATCATCAAGTCCATAACCCAGGATGACCATGTTCAAGATTTGAGGAAATTCTTTGAGCGGTTGCGCAAGTATGATCTAAAGCTAAACCCAGCCAAATGTTCATTTGGAGTCCCGTCGGGTAAACTTTTAGGCTTTATAGTCAGCAGGAGAGGTATCGATTTAGACCCAACAAAGATAAAGTCTATTCGGGATTTGCCTCCTCCGAGAACCAAGAAAGATGTGATGAGCTTGTTCGGTAGATTAAACTATATCAGCCGGTTCATTGCTCAGCTAACATCCACATGTGAGCCCATATTCAAATTATTGAAAAAAGATGCAGCAGTTAAGTGGACAGATAAATGTCAAGAAGCGTTTGATAAGATCAAAGAATATATGTCAAATTCGCCAGTCTTGGTCCCACCGGAGCCTGGGAGGCCTCTTTTCTTGTATCTGACGGTCTTGGAAAATTCTTTCGATTGTGTCCTCGGGCAACACGATGTAACCGGGAAGAAAGAACAAACGATCTATTATTTAAGCAAGAAGTTTACCAGCTATGAAGCTAAGTATACTCTGTTGGAAAGAACCTGTTGTGCTTTGACTTGGGCCGCTCAGAAGTTGAGGCACTACCTGCAAGCCTACACCACCTACCCCATAACCAGGTTGGATCCTTTGAAATACATATTCCAGAAACTGATGCCCACTGGGAGATTAGCAAAATGGCAGATTCTGCTCACTGAATTTGACATAGTCTATGTCACTCGCACGACAATGAAAGCCAAGGCGTTGGCAGATCATTTGGCTAAAAACCCGGTTGATGATGAATACCAACCGTTGAGCACTTACTTCCCAGATGAAGAGGTAAATTCAATAGAAGCTATCTCTGGAGATACACATGCTTGGAAGATGTTCTTTGATGGGGCGATAAATGTAAAAGGTGCAGGAATTGGGGCAATCTTTATCTCACCCACTAGTCAGCACTATCCGGCTACAGCCAGGCTTCTGTTTTTCTGCACAAACAACACTGCTGAGTATGAAGCCTGCATCATGGGTATGCATATGGTGATTGACCAGGATGCTGAAGATTTATTGATTATGGGAGATTCAGATCTGATTATCCGGCAAGCCCAAGGAGAATGGGAAACCCGAGATGTTAAGCTTATTCCCTATAGGCAACATGTGAAAGATCTTAGCAAGCGGTTCAAGTCGATAGAGTTCAGGTACATACCTCGGTGTCACAATGAACTAGTTGATGCACTCGCCACTCTGGCTGCGATGTTGCCCTACCCAGGCAATGCCCACATTGATCCCTTGGTAATCCAAATCAGGGAAAGGCATGGTTATTGTCATACGGTTGAGGTGGAACAAAACACCCAGCCATGGTACCATGATATCAAAAGGTTTCTGAAAATGCAATAATATCCCGAGCAAGCTAGTGGGGACCAAAAGAGAACCATTAGACGGCATGCAAGTGGTTTCTTCTTAAGTGGTGATGTCTTGTACAAGAGGACCCCGGATCTCAATTTGTTAAGATGTGTTGACGCTGAAGAGGCCGTAAAGATCATGCATGAAGTACACGCAGGAGTGTGTGGACCTCACACTAATGGGTATGTTTTGGTAAAGAAAATCCTTCGAGCAGGATATTACTGGATAACCATGGAAAAGGACTGCTTCAGCTTTGTCCGGAAGTGCCATCAGTATCAGGTGCACGGTGATTTGATTCATGCACCTCCAACGGAACTACATCCTATGTCAGCACCTTGGCCATTCGTTGCTTGGGACATGGACGTCATTGGGCCGATCGAGCCAAAAGCCTCAAATGGACATAGATTCATATTGGTTGCCATCGACTACTTCACGAAGTGGGTTGAATCCATCACTCTCAAATCGGTCACTAAGAAAGCCGTGGTAGATTTTGTGCACT
The DNA here is from genome assembly GCA_026770625.1 of Nicotiana glauca. NCBI lineage: Eukaryota > Viridiplantae > Streptophyta > Magnoliopsida > Solanales > Solanaceae > Nicotiana > Nicotiana glauca. Next base: position 77,353 of record MU731051.1, read on the forward strand.
CCAATCTTATTTGCCATTTTGGTATTCCCTCAACTATCATCACAGATAATGCTACAAACCTGAACAATCGTTTGATGGAAGAAGTATGTGAACAATTCAAAATAACGCATAGAAACTCCACTCCCTACCGGCCCAAAGCCAATGGTACCGTCGAAGCAGCAAACAAGAATATCAAGAAGATCTTCAGGAAAATGATTCAGAGCTCCAGACAATGGCATGAAAAGTTAACTTTCGCATTACTAGGATATCACACCATGATACGCACATCGGTAGGAGCAAACCCATACCTTTTGGTATATGGAACTGAGGCGGTAATACCTACAGAGGTAGAAATCCATTCTCTCCGAATCATCGTTGAAGCAGAGATTGAGGACAGTGAGTGGGTCAAGACTCGCCTGGAACAATTGACCTTAATTGATGAAAAGCAAATGGTTGCAGTCTGTCACGGGCAGTTGTACCAACAAAGAATGGCCCGTGTCTACAACAAGAAAGTGCGACCCAAAAAATTTGAGGTGGGTCAACTAGTGTTAAGGCGCATTCTTCCTCATCACCAAGAAGCAAAAAGAAAATTTGCTCCTAATTGGAAGGGTCCGTACATCATCAGGAAGATATTGCCGAGAGGAGCATTATATTTGGGTGATATCGAAGGAAATGATCCCGAAACAGCTGTGAATGCGGATGCAGTAAAAAGGTACTATGTCTAGACCTTCTATAATGATGACTATGTTCAATTGAGATGACGAAGGCTTTCATTATTGCTAGCCAAACACTATCAATCTTTCGCAAACCCTTTGAGCCGGTTACCCTTCCTTGATTACCCTCTTTGGAACCCGAAAATATCAACAACAAAAAAAACAACAACAAGAACAAATATTTTCCTAAAATACATTTGACTTGATTCCGAAAGGATACGTAGGCAGCCTCTCGCTGAGGTTCAGTCACACCAAAATAAAATCCCAATTCCCCCAAAAATTGAAACTGGGGCAGATGATATGATGGTTCGGCTATGAACCCACCGAAATGGTTCCAAAGTTGTAGTTTCGCCCAAAATCCTTCTTACCCCAAAGACCTTGTCCCAGTCCTTCCGATCAATTGGCAAAAGCAGGGAAGTGAAAAACATCATTGTTGGAATCTGATACAATTTAAATTGAGAGAAATAAAATGAGAGAGTCTTATCGGTGAAAACCTTCGGGCACCATAAGGCGATGGTGAGTAGAGAAAATGAAAATGAGAGAGTCCGCTTAGTGAAAACTTGCAAAGAGCACTATCGGGCGACGGTGAGAAGAGAAATTAGAGAGGTCGATTGGCGAAAACCCACAAAGGGCGATGTCGGCCGAAAAGAAGACATCTCACCACTAAAAGAATCCTGGCAAGGTTCCCTGGTTTTGAAATGCGGATCAATGGGTTCACGAGAAGCTGGAAAGTTTGTGTGGGTCAGGCATCCAGTCCAAGAAGCATGTCATGTTCATTTGGAGCCAGCATGCACCCCCAGATAAGTCCTTCTCTCTCCCTGAAAGGGACGTTTCTCTTTAAATTCATATGATTGCCTTTTGTATACTCCTTCCTTGAATCCCTTTCGCTTTATATTTGATTCCGGGACTATCACAAAGAAAAGGTGGCAGGATTGGTCTTATAGGGCTCCACCTGGAAAAAGCCAAGGAAAATACCCAGCTTTAGCGGGTGCGTCACGCCAATCCCGACTGACCATAGTGGTTGATGCTTTCAGAGCAAAGATATTTGAAAAGAAAGAAAGTCAAAGGCAAATGTCCTAAGGGAAGAATAAAGTGAAAAGGCCAGAGCCCACACGGGCGAGTCATCATGAAATCCTAAAAGTTAAGCCTTGTCGGTTTGAAAAGAGATTCACCCTCAAAGACAACAAGCAGCAAAGTTCTCAACAAAAATGGGGCCGGGATCAAGCAATTGGGATGATCAAGGACACAAAAACAACCACCGTTTCAAACTAACAAATTTTTCTTTGTTGAAAACGGGTGCAATCAAAGCAACCGTGCAAGAAGCAGGTGCAACCCAAAAGGGAAAAGAAATGCTCAAGCGCTAAAACAGCGTTGCAACACGGAATCGACCAAAAGGAAGTTCCTCTCCAAATTCTTTCATGCGTTTTGCCAAATAAAAGGAAAAATAAAAAGAAGAAAAAAGAAGAAAAGAAATGAAAATGAAAATCCCAAAAGAAAAATAAATCATGGTAGTATAGGACCCTATTCCTTAAATATCCCGGCATAACCCGAGGATCTCCCTGGCATAACCCAAGGAGCTTTTTTATTTCCCAAATCCCGGCATAACCCGAGGACCTCCCTAGCATAACCCAAGGAGCTTTTTTCTTTCCAAAATCCCGGTATAACCTGAGGATCCCCTGGCATAACCCAAGGGGCTTTTTTTTTCTTTCCAAATCCCGGCATAACCCGAGGATCTCCCTGGCATAACCCAAGGAGATTTTTCTTTCCAAAATCCCGGCATAACCTGAGGATCCCCCTGGCATAACCCAAGGGGCTTTTTCTTTCCCAAATCCCGGCATAACCCGAGGATCTCCCTAGCATAACCCAAGAAACTTTTTCTTTCCAAATCCCCGCATAACCCAAGGATCTCCCTGGCATAACCCAAGGATCTTTTTTCTTTCCCAAATCCCGGCATAACCCGAGGATCTCCCTAGCATAACCCATGGAGCTTTTTCTTTCCAAAATCCCGGCACAACCCGAGGATCCCCCTGGCATAACCTAAGGGGATTTTCTTTCCCAAATCCCGGCATAACCCGAGGATCTCACTGCATAACCCAAGGAGCTTTTTCTTTCCAAAATCCCGGCATAACCCGAGGACCCCCCTGGCATAACCCAAGGGGCTTTTCTTTCCCAAATCCCGGCATAATCCGAGGATCCCCCTGGCATAACCCAAGGGGTTTTTTCCTTTCCCAAAATCCCGACATAACCCGAGGATCCTCCTGGCATAACCCAAGGGCCTTTTTCTTTCTCAAATCCCGGCATAACCCGAGGATCTCCCTGGCATAACCCAAGGAGCTTATTCTTTCCAAAATCCCGGCATAACCCGAGGATACCCCTGGCATAACCCAAGAGGCCTTTTCTTTCTCAAATCCCGGCATAATCCGAGGATCTCTCTAGCATAACCCAAGGAGCTTTTTTTTTTCTTTCCAAATCCCGACATAACCCGAAGATCTCCCTGGCATAACCCAAGGAGCTTTTTCTTTTCAAATCCCGGCATAACCCGTGGATCCCTCTGGCATAACCCAAAGGGCTTTTTTCTTTCCATCCCGGCATAACCCGAGGATCTCCCTGGCATAATCCAAGGAGCTTTTTCTTTCCATCTCGGCATAACCCGAGGCCCCTTTATCTTTTTCCGGCATAACCCAATCATTTCCTAGCATAACCTGGATTTATTCACAAGAATACACAATCTTGATTTGATCGCTTAGATATGTGTCACAACTAACTCACAAAATTTTTCTAGTGAAAACTGGGGCAGAAAATTTCGCTCGTTTGTTTGTTTTGGTATCTTAAGCAGGTTGACCTTAAGACATAGGGTGTGAGATGAATGATGGAATGAGTCTTAATCCAGATTAAAGAAAAGAAGAAAAGAACAAAAAGAAATGAACTCAAATGTGAAGCAAATAAGGGCGCGGATTGCTCAAAATCTGATTGAAGTCACAAGCTCCGCTGATCCCATTTTGACCCAATGCTGCAGAAAGAAACCAACACCTACAACTTACGAGCATCAAGATTCAGATCGGAGTCCATAGCAAGAACCAACTAAGACTCAAGATCAAGCTTCAAGAGAATGTTTTCAGTGGGTATCCCCTCTATCAGACATGGCCGAGGTCACAAGCACTGCATGCATGGTCTTGATCCGAAAAGCTGAAGAAGGATGAACTAGCACCTGCAACTAGCAAACGTCAAGGTTCAAATCTAAAGTCTGCATGAAGAACCACTCAAGACTCAAGATCAAGCTTTAGAAGACTTATAGATAAGAATCTTGTAACTCATAGTTGATAGGCTTAGTTAGTCTTTTTCATTTTTTATTTTAATGTAATAACGGGACCGCGGACCGGAACCTCGACGGAACGGCACCTCACTCGACTCTCGAACTCATCACTCCATCACCTCATCCACTTCTGAACTATACGCGACCTGATTTTCTTATAACCCGGGATATGTAGGCTGTCCAAAACCAGGACTCGGTTTTGCCTTTCCTTTTTATTTTCTTCCTCTTTTGAATAACGATATGGTCAAAAATTAGTCACGTGATTTTCTTTATCTTTACCCGAAAACTCTTCGTGTTTCCGAGCAAAGAGGGGCAGCTTTCAACACCTAATTTTTTACCATGTTTGAATTTATTCCCGCTCACTACTCATTTTACCCACTTTCTCCACTCACAACCCACTTTCTCCGCTCACAACCCACTTTCCCCACTCACTTTTTACTTTTCCCACTTTTCCCACTCAATACTCCACTCCCCCCACTCATGTTCCCCACCTATATGCTCTTCTCCTTCACGTCCCTCTATAAAAAAAAACACTTACAGATACAAAGAGAGAGAGGACAGCTGGAGGAGAGAGCTGTATACACTAGATATACATTTGATATATAATAGATACACAAGAGATATACTGACTATACACTCTATATACACTGGGCAGTCAAAACCACCCAAATCACAACTGAAGAAACAAATTTCATACCAATCAAAAATTCTAGCGAAACAGCCCTCAACTTTAGCGAAAAGAGTTGTATTTTCATTCCAAAAATCAACCATGAAATAGTCGTTGAAGTTTGTGCAGAGGTACTGTCCGAGGGTCGCTGCTCAAGGTTCAGTCCTTGTTTTCATTTTTCGGTCAGATTCGATTCACTGGAGTTTGCTGTAACCGAGCTCACGTTTAATACAAAGGATTCAATTGTTGAGGTCCAGTTTTCTTCTATATCTTTATCTCTTATATCAAGTGAAATAAAATAGATAAATTGTTCCATGACTTTGATACTATTTTTTTCATTGTATGCCTATAGATGTTAATACCATATTTTTTTTTATTTTCCTTGATATTTGTTGTGCTTTTTTATTAATGGACTATTTCTGAAATTAATGTTTTATTGTGACTGGAACGCTAAGTATGCTTTTGTACAAATGTTACCATGATTTAGCATATTATAATTTAGACAATATTTTAATTTAAATTGATAGATTAATTGATGAAAAATTAGGTTTTGGTTAAATTTGAGCGAATTTAGTTTTGCTAGTTTAGACTTTTCAGTTGGTTTGTGGATTTTGGCTAATATGGTCATAGGATATTCATTTAAAGTGACCCCACTTGAATTGGTTGAGTTTAAGAAATTTAAAATTGCCAAGCCCAACACACAATAAACTAGTGAATAAATTTGGTCTGTCTTTCCTTAGTTAATTAGCTTCGCTTCTTCCACAAATAATTTTTATAACTTTGGAATAATCATGAACAACGTAGTTATCCTTAGACACCCAATTAAATTATAACTACGGGTACGGTTCCCGTTACATAGTTTGTGATGCCTAATTTCAAATTAGATTTAAACAGCAGCATCCTTAGTTTGCTTTAGTGAAATACAAATCTTTTAAAATAATTCGAGGCGTGCCAGGCCAAATAAAATCTCAAAGCTCATGGCCCTCACTTAATTAATTTTAACTCTTTAGAAATCGAGGCGCACCATTTAGCGAACTTTTCATGGAACTCGCAAAGTTAAAAACGCGTAGTTACTTTAAGCGCGTTATTTTAAATTGCCTTCCTAAACTCGGGTGCGCATTTATGTGACCCAAATCCAAATCTTAACAACGTTAGATAAAATATGTCCGGGACCGCGGGTGCATTTATGTAACGTGGTTCAAGACGCGTTTTAAATAACGTTGAAATCTTCCTAAAAATATAATAATAAAAGCGGTTATAAAGTTAAAATTGTACCATAAGTTAAAACAT
>MU731051.1:84919-103911 GCA_026770625.1 Nicotiana glauca
ATGAAAAAGTGAATAAGCAGAACAAACAGGAAGCTGCACATGTTGTTTAAGAGGCGGCAAAAGACAAGAAAGAGGAGCACTTTAGTGAAGGAAAACCATTGTTATATGCATCAGATGCTCTCCTCTGGAAAGAAAGAACCCAAAACTGGGAAAACAAAATTATCAGCTAATAAACCATAGAAATTTCTCCTAAAACTGGGAAAAGAAAATGCAAAGGGAAGAGAACCTTTTCTCAGAGTAAGCGCCACCACAGCGTCATTTTCGACCTGAAAAGTATGCAAAAACATTAAAGAAATAACAAAGAATGCATAAGCTTAGATTAAGCAACCCCACTTCCAACCGAGAGGTTGTGAGTTCGAGTCTCCCCAAGAACAAGGTGGGAAGTTCTTGGAGGGAAGGATGCCGGGGGTCTATTTGGAAACAGCCTCTTTACCTCAAGGTAGGGGTAAGGTCTGCGTACACATTACCCTCCCCAGACCCCACTAAGTGGGATTATACTGGGTTGTTGTTGTTGTTGTTGCATAAGCTTAGATTAAATAAAGAAGTATGGAATTATTTGCTTGAGAAAAATATTTCATGATCCTCAAGAACTTCTTTCTTGTTGTCAGTATATACTCAGATAACTCTCTCCATCACATTTTAGATGTCATATTTTGATTCAGCATAGGTATTAAAGTGAGAATTTTTCTTAACCTAAAATAGATGCAGGTTGATGCTATTCCTCAAAGATATCCCTTAAAGGAGCTCCCATATAATGTTTCCTGTTAATATGATAGTAAAAAGAGTATTGAAGAAGTCTAAAGGAAAAAATTCTTTTCAATAATGTGGAAACCAGTTTTGGAACAACCTAAAAGGGAAAGCTGGACAGAATATGTATCTGTATGCCTACAATCAATAACGATAGACTGAAAATCTGCTGATTATCCAAAGTACTACTCCAGATGATATAATATTTTCTAGTTTTACCAATAGATCATATGATATGTTGACAAAGGATGATGATAAAGATGGACGATTTACCTTCTGATCAGCTAGGGACTTCGAGTCTTCCAACACGTCTCCAGCAGGCATCAGGATTAATCGCTGATCAATAACAGGTTGATCTATGAGGTTATACAATTTCTCCTTTATTTGTAGAATTGTCTCGATTGGTTCACATTGAATAAAGTAGGTGGTCCTATTACGCTTGACTCGGATATACATTGCCTGCATAGACAGAAAGAAATTAATGAACCAAATTGATTTATTATATCAAATAATCCGTCAGCGTCACATTCTCTTTCTCATCACTTACCTATGCTTCTATAAGTTCATATACACATACATAAACACATACATTATAGTACTCAGTAGTGTTTACAATAGTATTTAGGTTTATATGCTATTATCTAGATCCATTTAGTTCATTGATTTTTCTTTTCAAGGTTTATACCCATGTTGATTTGCATATTTCCATCATTTTTGAGTCTGATAATACAAATAATTTGTCCTTCCAGCATACCTTCCAATAGAGTTCGGCTTTGTGAAGATTGGCCAATGATAGCTAAATGCCGTATTTATTATATAAACCATTGGCGCATGTCTTTCATAGTTGCTCGGCAAGACTTGCATAGTGATCTTAAACAAGAAATAAGTACCTCTACTAATCTTGTAATAAAAACTTATATTTGTCTACAGAAGGAAATAAAGTTCTCTGATCTTTCTTTAATCCAGAAAAATAAGCAATGGAAGATCCAGTGGACCTCGGTTGACACTACCTAACTGGTTGGGTCCACTCAGTGCTCAACTCTAAGCTCAAATATTCCATCTAATCATAACCTATTTATGCTCAAATTCAACTATAACTTCTCTGCTAAAGTCCCTCCGTCAACCCCAAAAAATGTCAAGGAGCAAAGCTCATAAGGAAAATGCACCAGTTGTCAAAATAAAACCAAACAGAGGTTACAATTCACACAAACTCTTTGATCAAACACCATTCAGAAGAACATGTCAATGATCATCTTATTCCAGAGTAACCACCTATTGGAAAACCAAATGGAATTGGACCAAAATAGTTACCTAATAGCACCAAGTTAATGAGTATTTCGAGCGGAAAGTAACCCACCAATACATCATAGAACAGGGCAATTGTGGGGACTTTAATCTCAGTCACATATATCTAGAAGAAGATTTCTTACTAGTAAAACCCAATATCTTCAAACCTCATAGCCATACAATGTTAAATTGTAAGGCTCAAACTACAATCATATGAACAATTTCTCCACATAATCCGATCAATCAACTACCGCCCACTCCCGAAAAATTGGGGTCTACTATCTTTTGTATACACTCTGCTCTATTCCAATGTCAGTATACACTCTGCTCTATTCCAATGTTAGTATTCATACGGCTCGGATTTAAATTATATGCACTGATAGTGCAAAAATTCTTTTACATTATCAATGAACTTTAATTTGTCACAGCAGTTTAGTTACTATTTTTACCACATTAATAATTAATGCTTATTAAGGAATTTACATGTAATTACCTAATAAGTGACCTGTAAATATTTCTGACATTAAAAATGGATAGAACTTAAACAGTTAATAAGAATTAATCCTCCCACCACACCCCCGGGTGAGCATTTACAGAATTATAGAGAGGAAAAGCAGTAGACCGAAATCAACTAGATATATAAGAAGCAGAATGGAGATGGAATTACGACATACACCTATAATGAAACACACGCACATCAACATGGATAAGAAAATCCAAGAATGCAAACTGGGTATATGACAATTGAAAAAATTGAAAGGGGAATCTAAAGAAAGTACTAAGCACAAACCATGGTGTATATCGTCGGTGATTCTTGTTTGTCAAAAAGATGATCTTTGGCAGTTGGGTTCTTGAAGCCCAATGTCGGGTATTTGTTATAGCGCTAAATGGGAATTGACCCTTGAAGATTTAGAGTATATCAATTTGCCCCTGATATTTAAGAGAAATGTCTTAAAAGATGGTATCTTGAAGCCCCACTAATTTACATTCACCTAACCTTTATGAGCAGAAGGATTCCCTACCAGACATTTTTTTTTTTAAGGATCAAATTTAAAATTTTTAATTAAGGCCAAAATATTTTATACATCTGATCATGTTCCTTAACTTTAAATGATTACTCTGCTTAAATCAAGAAATACGATTGTGATGAAAGAAAATAATATTGACAGTAGCTAAACTTTTATTAAACTTCGTCCTCATTGTTTTGAAGCTAGTACTAAAGATTTAGCATAAATATCAAACACTTCTACTAGAAAAAAAGTGAGAAGCCTATGTCCCTAGTAACCCAGAAAAACTTACGTGCACCTAATTATGCTCTAAAACAAATAAGTTTTAGTTTCAAATATTCGAGTCGGTTTGTTTGAGAGAATGTAACTTTCGTCATTTGCTTGTTTTATCCCGAATTATTATCCTATATTAAATATGTTATAAATACTATATCAAAATTATAATATAACTTATCCCAAGATTGTTATACCAAAAATATGAATTCAACCAAATATGAGATTAAATAATTCACATTATATCTCGAAATTATTTTCAAAGAATTACAAGAAAATACACTTGACGTCACACCATAACAAAAAATGGCCAATGTTTTTAAGTTTTACCTTACCTAACCCATATTGTACATATTTTGAAAGTACAAGCAAATTTAAAATTTATGGAGTTAACATTGCATTCACTCTCTTTTCTTCTCACATATTCTACATATGCTTTGATGATAGGCTATAATTACGTATTTTAGTCGATTATTACACTCTAATTTACTGCACTTTAGTTGAGTTTGCGCTTTAATCGCTAGTGTTTTGCACTAACGGTTTATTTTATGCCTTGTAGGAGTGATTTCGAGCTATATAGATGTTATAGAATAAATTCAAGTGATTTGGAGCTTTGAATTCTGAGTAAAAGCCCAAGAAATTAAGTCGGGATCGTATTCGGGGGTCAAATTTGATAATTAAGTACGAACGAAGACTCGATGAGGCATATTGTGCACTGTCTAGTAAAATAGACATAACTTTTTACTCAGAACTCCATTTTGGCTTCACAATATATGGTTGGAAATCTAACTCAAAGAACTACAACTTTCATGTTTTACGTTTTTCCAAATTCCAAACAGAACAGGGTGAAAAACTGCGGTTACGGTAGGACCGCGGCAGAACACTGCTGCAGATTCTGAAGGCCACTCTGGCTGCGGTCCTGGCGTAACCGCGGTAGGACCGCGTCAGGACGCGTAAATTTCAGGGACCAAAGTGTAAAACACGGGATTTTAAGCCCTAAAATCTATATTAAACGAAGGAGGCCGGCCAAAAAAAGAGAGGAGGATATATTTGAGACATAAATTCAACTTAAGGAGGAAAGAACACATTGGGAGCAAGGCGGAGAATTCAGCTACGAGTTTTTCCTTCCTCTTCCTATTTTTTATTGTTGGTTATGACTTTTAGTATTGTAGCTTTACATACTATTATGAATAGCTAATTTATTATCTAGAGTTTTGATAGAACCTTTTGTAGGATAAATTCTTGTTATGTTTTTATATAATTGAGTCATAGCTTTTCTCTATTTGTTCAACTACATTTATATTCTGGTTGATTGAAGAGCTCTCAATTAGCTGTGTCTATTTAGTATGCATAACTCGGGAGAGAGTGCATATTTAGGTAATTGTTGAACAACACCACTCCCAGAATATATGAGGGATCAATAACCGAGGGTTTAAAGGTGGGATTAGGGATAACGAAGCCTTGGGTGCGATCTGAAGTGAGCTGTATTAAAAGCCAGCTAGCGTAGCTCGGGAGAGTGCGTCTAGTAAATTGTCGTAATTACTCGGGAGAGATTTACGGTAATAAGAGTGCTCATGATTGGTAGAGAATACTTAGGCGAAATTATAGAAGACATAGCGGGAAGGATTACGACAATAGGGGAAATTATAACTCTAGACCTCCTTAATCTTTTCTCTAACCCTCAATATCGTTAGTTGTTAATTTACTATTTTAATTTATTAGTTAATTAGTTAAACACAAGAATCTAAATATCTATAAGTTAGGAATTGTTCAAGATTGTCTTCTTGGTGATAGTGAACAGCTGTAGCTAAATCTTAGTTCTCTGTGGGATTCGACTCCGGACTTGTAAATCGGATTATATTTGCAATGACCGCATTGTCCTTTTTATAAGGCGTAATTGGGCGTGATCAAATTTTGGCGCCGTTGCCGGGGAACTAACGGTATAGTTGTAGGTATACATATTGCTAGGTTTCAAGTTTGAACTTTTATTTTATTATTTGATTTTTTTATTTTTTAATTTTAGTTTTATTTGTTTATTTGAGAAACATGGCATCATGGAATTATGAGAATTTAGATGTTGGTAATTCTACTTTTAATCTTCCTTATGCATAGTGTGAAGAAAACCACTCAGGGCAAAATTATTAAAATATTCCCGAGAGCGAGTTTTGTGCACCAACTCAATCTTATGTGTGGAATGTGTGTGATATGTGTGGTGGTCAAGATGGTCACTTTCACGGTTGTGCTTATATTTCTTCCCTTCCCCCCAACCCTTTACTTTTATGGTTCTTCTTTTTTTGGTGAAGTTAATAGGATCAAAGAACCCAGGCATGAGGATCTGAAAGAGATCGAGAATATGCTAAAGTGCCTTACGAAACAATATGATGAGATACAACAGCGGGTACAAAGACAAGGGGCAACTATTCACAACTTGGAGGCTCAAGCGAATAAATTAATTGAACCTGGTAAAGTGCAACAAGTTGACATTGTGGATAGTAGCCAATATGAGCAAGAAAGGGCTGTAGAAATTGCCATATTACTGGAGGATTTAAAAAAATACGAGGATGAGCTAGAGGAGGAGGCTAGAGTAGAACACCAACAATCAATCGCACTAAATTTTGAGGATGTCGATGTTGTAGAAGAGATACTATAGAAACTGCCATATTACTGGAGGATTTAAAAAAATACGAGGATGAGCTAGAGGAGGAGGCTAGAGTAGAACACCAACAATCAATCGCACTAGATTTTGAGGATGTCGATGTTGTAGAAGAGATACTAGAGTCAACCAAGGATATTGAGGATACATATTTAGTTGACTCGATTGTCATTAGTGTTGAGAATATAGACAGTCCCAATGTTTATGTAGTTGAGCGCATTGGTCCTCACTCCAAGCATTTTTCCACATTGTGTTTAGATAATGATATGGAAATAGAGTCGTCTAAGCCATTTGAGGAGTCAAGGATGAGGAACAAAGTGCTTACATTCTGGAATTCTTCTTGCTAAAAAATCGGGATTACACACCTCATCTAAAGGCCAAGAAGTGCAGAATACTATATTATTTTATTGGGCCAGTCAGATTCGTTCCACCACCCCAGGAGCATGATCATAGAGCAGAATCAAAACTTGGGGTCCGATTCATAAGTTCAAAGTGGAGGCAGAAAATGATTCATGTCGTGCCGCGACGTTAAATCAAGCGCTTGTTAGGAGGCAACCCAGCTTTATTGCTTTCTTTTATTTATTTATTTTTATTATTTGGATTATTTTTGTAGTGTCAATTTTTTATTTTCTAGGAGCATGGAAAGCAAAGGTATTGGAAGGATGCAACAACAAACCAAATAGTTGGAACTAAGTGTGAGGTACCCGCATGAAGAACCAAGCTTGGGAGAAGTCTGAGTACCCCATGAGCTACTAGTGCTTCGGTCTTTGGCCTACCAGGGAGTTTCTTTTACCCTCTTATTGTTATGGTGCGCATCGGGGACAATGTACAATTTTAAGTGTAGGGTGAGGAGATTGTTTGGCTTACTTTCTATGCTATTTTAGTTGTGTTAGTCTAATTGAATAATTATTTTCTTATTTTTTTAGAAAATAAAAAAGATTGGACTTTTCCCGACGATGGATCTATTAGACAATTTTCTTGAGGGATTTAAGTCTAAAGAAAAAATAAAATAAAAAGATTTTCTTTTGTTAGGTAGTGTAGCAATTTCCCCTTGGTTTTTCTTTATGTCGCGGTTCTTTTTCAAGAGTTTTATTTGAACCGTGTGTAGTTAGTTTTTTTTGGGAGTAGGAGTCATTGTGTTGTGCTTTGAATTGAAGCAATATCTCTTGACTTGGTTATGCCTTGAGAATAGTGAGTACTTTGGTTGTGATGCTTATGCTCAGTTTTTGACTCTTATAGAAGTACCTTAAATTGTATTATCTTAACTTTGCTTAACTGCTTTGACTAGAGTGTCTATGAATTCAATCCTGAGTGAGTTATGTGCCATGTGTGTGTAAGGTTTTGCGTTATTCAGTGCATTGTATTTGATGCCTAGAACTTGCCCTGTGTGTTTGCAAAGCGAAATAGTAGTTTTGTTCAATCTTGGAAGTGATATAGGTGTTTCTTTATTGAGTTGGATATGTATATTTTACCCACCTAATTGTTATGTATCTTAGTTAACCTCTTTGAGCCTATAATTCTTTTTCTTTGGCAACCACATTACAAGTCTTACCCATTTGTTTGAATTAACCATCTATTTGAACCTTTTCACCTCTCATGAGCACTTGAATTGTTATGAACTTTGTAGAAGTTAAAGTGTGGGGTGGTTGATTTGGCTTTTGAATGGAACTAATTGAATAAGGAGAAAGGTGCACTGTTTTGAAAAAGGAAGAGCCACTTGAATTGAAAACAAAATAGTTGGATTGTTGTGGAAAAAAAATTTCTTGATAAGTGGTGGCTCTTGACGTAAGTGTGCTTAAAGAAGTATGGGGTAATATACATTGATGTGAAGGTGGAGTTTGGTTTGACATAAGTATGTGGTTTGAATGTTAAAGTATATGTATTAAAGTATTTAGGGAGGTGTAGTCACTCTTATATCTAAATGTATCTTACCCGTTCCGTAGCCTACATTACAACCAAATAAAGTCCTAATTGATCCTAGATTGAATGAGCTCGATTTGTGGAGTAGTACACTACAGGCAAGCTTATGGTGCATCTTTTGTGACATATGAATGTTATTTCTGAGAGTGAGTGAATTCTTTCTATCTTGAGTTCCTAAGTGTTCGTAAATTTTATTGTGTGGAACTACTCTTTTTTGTTATGTGAGGGCACTTGATTCATGAAGGAAAGGTAATGTCAATGACTTCTATGTTAGAGTAAGTAGGTGAGTTGTGAATGATGCGTGGTACTAGTAATGTCAATGACTTCTATGTTAGAGTAAGTAGGTGAGTTGTGAATGATGCGTGGTACTAGTGAGTCAAATCTTGAGGTGAAGATGTTACACTTTTGTGTTGAGTCTATTTTAAATACCCTTGGTGTGATGAGTTAAGAGAATTGTTTAAAAAGGTCGTGTCTATAAAAAAAAGTATAGTTTGATTGCTCGAGAACGAGCAATGATTTAAGTGTGGGTGTTGATGATAGGCTATAATTACGTATTTTAGTCGATTATTACACTCTAATTTACTGCACTTTAGTTGAGTTTGCGCTTTAATCGCTAGCATTTTGCACTAACAGTTTATTTTATGCCTTGTAGGAGTGATTCCGAACTATATAGATGTTATGGAATGAATTCAAGTGATTTTGAGCTTTGAAGTCTGAGTAAAATCCCAAGTAATTAAGCCGAGATCGTATTCGGGGGTCAAATTTAATAATTAAGTACGAACGAAGACTCGAGGAGACATATTGCGCACTGTCTAGTAAAATAGACATAACTTTTTGCTCATACCTTTATTTGGGCTCCACAATATATGGTTCGAAATATAACCCAAAGGGCTACAACTTTCATGTTTTACATTTTTCTAAATTTCAAACGAAACAGGGTAAGAAACTGTAGTTACGGTAGGACCACGGTAGAACACTGTTGCAGATTCTGAAGGCCACTCTGGCCGCGGTCCTGGCGTAGGACCGCGACAGGACGCGTAAATTTCAGGGACCAAAGTGAAAAATATGGGATTTTAAGCCCTAAACCCTATATTAAACGAAGGAGGCCATCCAAGAAAAGAGAGGAGGATAGATTTGAGACATAGATTCGACCTAAGGAGAAAAAAAACACATTTGGAGCAAGGCGGAGAATTCTTCTACGAGTTTTTCCTTCTTCTTCCTATTTTCATTGTTGGTTATGACTTTTAGTATTGTAGTTTTACATACTATTATGAATAGCTAATTTGTTATCTAGAGTTTTGATAGAACCTTTTGTAGGATAAATTCTTGTTATGTTTTTATATAATTGAGCCATAGCTTTTCTCTATTTGTTCAACTACGTTTATATTCTAGTTGATTAAAGAGCTCTCAATTAGCTGTGCATATTTAGTATGCATAATTCGGGAGAGAGTGCATATTTAGGTAATTGTTGAACAACACCACTCCCAGAGTATATGAGGGATCAATAACCGAGGGTTTAAAGGTGGGATTAGGGATAACGAAGCCTTGGGTGCGATATGAGATGAGCTGTATTAAAAGCCAGCTAGCGTAGCTCGGGAGAGTGCGTCTAGTAAATTATCGTAATTATTCGGGAAAGATTTACGATAATAAGAGTGCTTATGATCGGTAGAGAATACTTAGGCGAAATTATAGAAGACATAGCGGGAAGGATTCCGATAATTGAGGAAATCATAACTCTACACCTCCTTAATCTTTTCTCTAACCCTCAGTATCGTTAGTTGTTAATTTACTATTTTAATTTGTTAGTTAATTAGTTAAACACAAGAATCTAAATATCTATAAGTTAGGAATTGTTCAAGCTTGTCTTCTTGGTGATAGTGAACAGTTGAAGCTAAACCTTAGTTCTCTGTGGGATTCGACTCCGGACTTATAAACCGGATTATATTTGCAATAACCGCATTGTCCTTTTTATAAGGCATAGTTGTGCGTGATCATACTTCAAGGGGCCATCCCTATTATTACTTCTCCCCTTTGTCTTCTGGTTGCAGTGTAAGAAAATTGAAGAGTAGAAGTTCACCATTGAAGGCTATTCAAAGCTTTGCTTTCGAAAATAAGATTTTTTGAGTTTGTTAGTTGTTTGGGTTGGATGTTGTTCCAATTGATTGAAAATATCAGAAGGAGTTCAAAATTTCAATTAAAAGTGATTTTGAGTAGATTTGAACAAGATTTGAGTTAAATTTTAGAAAAAACGCAAGGAAGAAGACGCGTTCAGTTTTTTGTATAATTATGTATAATCTTGTATAATAGTGTATATGGGTGTATAAACGCATCTTATACACTATTATACACTTTTATACACCATCATACAAGTGCCTGTAAACGAACTTATTCTACGATTTTCAGTTGCAATATTTGTTCAAAATCAGTCTAAATTTTCATTAAATGACTTCAAATTTTATATACAACCTCCTTATACTATTTCTAACAATTTTAAATAACACTCACTCCAAATTTCTCACAAAATCAAATTCGGAATCTAAACTCATATATTTAAGCTTGTTAAAAATCTAATTGTCATCATTTAAATGAATTTGGTTTGTTGAACTAATATTTGAGTTATAGTTGCTGATTCGAAAATTAACTTAAAAGCTTGAGCATTTTTTTAAAAAAATTAAATAGTAATTTTGAGAATTTATTGGAGTTGGATATTGAATCTTAACCTATTATTTTTGAGCTAGTTAGTTGTAAATTGAAATATGAGCTATAAAATTAAAAAGTTAGGATCCCATTGTTGATACGTGAAATTTTCCCATTATTTTTCATTATCCCATAAACCCAACGACTAAAGAATTCCCATTGCCGCAGAGGTGAAGTCCAATTGGAGCATGAAAAAAAATGTAAAAGGGCCTAAATTACCCTTATCGTTTGCTAAATGGTTTATAAATACCTTTCATCCATCTATCCGTCCAAAGAAGCACACGACGTTAATTATATTAATAAAATTGCGCCGAGTCTAACGGCAGAATTTAGGATATTCAATTTAGTGACGTGGCAGTTTCTTAGAGGACCACGTGGCAATCTCAGCTGAAACAAAAATTAAGTCTTATTTCGATCCAACATTTTTTTAACTAGGTCATACAATACATTAACCATAATTTCATAAAGATATCCATACACAAGATTCGACCGGCATCTAATAAGTGATTGAATTTGTTTTCGACTAGAGCGTCGCTTCTGCGGCCAAATATCAGTTTTCTTGTCCGTGCAGCGCTATCAAACGGCATGATGTGCAAATAATGTGTCTCATACATGGTGTTTATAAAAATCCAAAAAACCTAACCTAATCGAAAAAAAACTAAATCGACCAAAAAAATTAATATTTTTCATTTTGATTTTGAATTTTAAATAGCGATCAAATTTGGTTTGGTTTTTATTTTAATAAAAAAATAATTGAACCGAACCGACTATAGGTATAACTATTTCAAATTTATTATTACACCTATATATATGTATATTTTTATACAAAGTTTCAAAAATTTTATGGTGAATATTAATCGTTTGCAATTTTAATACAGTTTTTTTACCTTTATATTCTAGTTTGATTGGTAGTTTTCTTTTGTTAAGTGTAAGAATCCATTTTAATGTTAAAAAATATTTTTTAATTAAGTCCTTAAATTATTAATTACTATTTAATTCAATTATCATCAATATATTTTAGTAAATAATAGATTTCTCAAAGGACAATTGATTTGATAGTTTTACATTGAAAATATGGTTGCCGGAATATGTGTTTGGTAGTGTATGTCTTATATTTAAGAAAATCGATAAATAATCGAAAAACCCGAAAAATCGACATAAATTGAATCGAGAAAAAACCGACTTGATTGGTTTAGTTTGGTTCTAATATTTGAAAAATCAACTTACTTGGCTTGGTTTCTTTTTATGGAAAAATCGATCCAAACCGAATTATGAGCACCCCCAAATCTTATAGATGTCTAAAAATAGAATCTTCTAGAATCTCTTTTAAGCCAGAAAAAAAAAATCCTTGCAAACTCGTTGATATCAACAGATTCTACGGGTTCTCGTTTTGCTAACTCCTTTAATTTCTCCTCGCCCGAATGAACTATCCAGCGCATGGTAGACTGTGCAAGCTTGGAACACTCACTTTCCCTTGAATCCTCCATAAAATTGATCAATTCGTCTCTCAGATCTTGAACCTTCTCACTATTGCAAGCATTTATAAAGCTTGAATATTCTGATTTAAGGGGAAAAGTCTTAGTGCTCAATTTGTGATCTCAGTTGGTGTGAAGATGGAATCAGAATTATAAATCAGATTTTCCCTACATAATTTCCAAAAAAACAATCTTGAGTATGGATATCTTAGTGAAGTATGGGTCGTTCTACTTTGAGAAAATGATCAAAATGGTCCTTAATGTATACGGGTTAGAAATATTTTGGTCCTTGATATTTACTACTTAATAGGAATAGTCGTGAATGTATACAAAAGGTGATAGCTTTTTACTCAATTCTAAAACTAACAGTAGAAAATAAGAATTCTGTTAAATTTAACCCTAATCCCTCAAAAGCAAAGCCAGGCAGACCCCTTTCCCCCTCCTCTTCTATCCTTTACCGTGACTCTCAATAAAAAGTCCCAGTCAGTCCCAGCCCCAGCTCGCATCTCTTCCACCATTTCTGTCACTACCAAAGCAGCCATTTCAAACAACCAAAATTTTTACACTTGATTGATATGTTGAATGGAAGAAAATATCAAGAACAAGAGTGAATCCATATGATATATTCTTGTATTTAAAGATCAAAACTTGTTTTTGCACAACTTCTATGAAGCAACTTGGACAAGACGATTTTAACTGGCTTTGTTGGCCTTGTGGGATTTCTCTTTATATCAAATCTTAGCCAATATGAAATCTTGTCAGCAACATTACTGGTTGCATATCACGAATTGACCCATCACCTCTTCTTCAACTATATTACTAGTCCTATAATGGCTAGATCCATTTGGGAAGTGGAGTGAGTTGGCAGCTCAAAAATGGCAGAAAATGAGCCATTATTGCGAAGCGATGATAACTAAGTGGTGCGTGAAAGTGAAGGAACTGAAAGGAAAAGTAAAGCTTCTGCTCGTGTTTTTAGAGGCCTTTGCGTTTTTGTAAGGAATTTGATCTCTATTCTTTTTTTACGTTTCTGGAACAGAGTTTGTTTAACTATGAGAGAAAATAGTTAGATTAGGCCTAGTATAACTATAACCTTTAAATTTTTATTTTTTTTACTTTACGAAGAAAGATAATCTTATAGCAGGAAGCTATGATTATTGTAATTTATGCACTTTGAATTTGTGAATTCATCTTCCTTTCTCTTTTTTTTTTCTTACATTTTTTCAGGGAAAAAAAAACTTATTGGATATATTGATCTTACGAATTTCATATGCATGTTATGATTTATGCAGATTGAAGGATTTTCCTTCATTTAAGTTCTCGGGAATATCGAGGCCTGACGTTACTTTAGTCCATACCTTTGCTTTGTTTCCCAATGTATGAACATAAAACACGAACTCCGGTACCATTAAAAATTGGGGTGAAGTTTAACAGAGTTTTTTGTGTTCTACTGTTAGTTTTATAGTTGAGGATCAAAGCTATCACCTTTTGTATACATTAAGGACTATTCCTATTAAGTGTTATATATCAAGGACCAAAATATTCCAATCCTTATACATTAAGGACCATTTTGATCATTTTCTCGCTTACTTTTAGAATGGGGTGACCCAGGTAAGAAAATAAGGTCAATCTTTTTTTTGTTTCAGCCCGAGATTGCCACGTGGCCCAATGAGAAACCGCCACGTCACTAAATTGAATGCCCACAAATTCTGACATTAAAAGCAGGGCAATTATGAGGTCATAATGTAGAGGTAATATAGTACTATTAGTTTGTTGAGCTTCAAATGTATTTATAACTATCTGCATTTCTTCCACATTGCTCACAAAACAGAGAGCTAAAAGAATTCTTTGGCAAAATATGATCAAGCCCTCCTCTCCCACCCTTTATAACTTAGACATCACAATCTTTCTACCACTGATCAAAATATCTAGTCCTGCATATTCTTCTTTTGCTGCCTTCTACTACAAATATCAACATAAGCCAGAGTCGCGGGATGAATCATGAATAACAAATATGTTGAATGTAATGACACAGGCGCTGAGTATTTAGATGTCCGAGCCAGTTGTCCTATGTCTGAAATTCTCAACCTCGCTTATAATGATGCTAACATATAGTTTTTCACAAGATTTACCTTGGAGTACGTAGTTCCTTGAACATAAGTCTATTAATAATGGTCCAATTGACCTGTTTCGATTGTGATGGACTAGCATTTAGTATATGTATATCGTACCAGATTACTGATGGATATATACATATAAGTTTCTTCATGATTGGGGTGCTACAGCGCAACAGTAAACAGTTGGACTTCAAAACCATCTCCTCAGTTTGATGCAGATTGTTCCTTCCCAATAATGGTTGATCTTCCTCTAGCTGCCGCACCTGATATTGCGTGTCAAAAACGTATCATTTCTCAACCTCTAGTTTGGTCAGACTCAAAGATATTGCAAAATCCAAATCGCCAGCACTTATTCATAAATGTGGAGTGGCATCTGCTATATCACAAGCAAATTCCGGCTTGCTCAGACCATCTCTATTGTACACCATTGACCCTAAACACAATTGGAAATGCCTGTTCTTTCTGTAGCTGCACAATAAGAGCAACAGAAGACGAGATACATGTGCCTTACATAGTCACTCAAGTAAGGAAGGATAAACAACATCTTCAAGAGTTGAAAGATAAGAATCCAAATCAGGTAGCCTTGTTAGGACCGAAAAAACAGGTGTCATGTGGAAACTAGCAAAACAAACATTCAACGACGATAAATAAGACAATAAAAGAGAAATATACCAAAAGAGACACGAATATTTAATGTGATTCGACCAATTGACCTACGTCAACGGGCGGAGATGAGCAATCCGCTATAATAAAGGAGAGTACAAACATATCGAGAAAACAACCTCACGAAGAGGCAAACACAAGTGACACACTAACATTTATCCCGTAAAGTTCCACCCCTAAACACGACTCTCAAACCCCATATGACTACGTTGTGGATGCTACTGAATGAGAAGGGAGGATTCTCAATTTATAGAAGTACAAACCTTTTTCTACAAGAAAATTGACTCGCCAAATATGGGAGATCTGTAAATTCCTTCTACAAGAAAGAAAACCCAATTAAGGTAAATATGTTGCCCTTTCCTTCTGTCGGGAATAAACCCCGTAAAAATAGTATTCACGGTATTAGTGATAAACACGGAACACTAAGTTATGGTTAAATCAACAAGAATAAAATGCAGCAATAATGATACCAAGATTTTACGTGGAAAACCCTTCTGAAAAAGGGAAAAACCACGGCCAAGAGGAGCAACTGATATCACTATAGCGAAGAATGTTACACTATGTAGTAACGAGTAAAAATACTCCTAAGACCAGTACATCCTCAAAAGAAGTAAACACTCTTTTGCTTTTTTCACCTCACTACAATATCTCTCACACTCTATTTTTCTTCACAAACTATTTTCTTATAGTTTATGGAATACCTTGCTCTCTCTTTTCTCTCTTTGTTGGTGTGATGAAATGAGAGTTAAAGCTCTCCTTTTATAGCCAAAACCTCACTCTCTAAAGCCTACAATATTTGACAATTTGCACACCATTTTTACAATTTCAACAAGGTTGGCTACCAAACCAAACCAAGTCAATAAAATTGGCTACAAAATCATACCAATTCAACAAGGTTGGCTACCTAACCAAACCAAGTCAACAAAATTGGCTACCAAATTATTTGAATGAGATGGACACCATATCAATCTCCCCCTCCAGTCTCATTCATCTGGAGTAGGTAGCACTATCTTCGGTATTACCTTGGTTAGCATATCCGCAGGATTTTTACTCGTGTGAATCTTTTTGACTTGAAGTTATTCGTTCTCCACTTGCTCACAGATCCAATGATATCTGACGTCTATATGCTTTGTTCTTGTATGGTACATGGAGTTTTTTCTCAAGTCTATTGCACTTTGACTGTCACAATAAACGACATACTCCTTTTGATGCAATTTCAGCTCTTGAAGAAACCGCTCCAATCATATCATCTCCTTGCCAGCTTCGGTGGCGGCAATATACGCCGCTTCAGTTGTAGACAGTGCGACACACTTCTGCAACATCGACTGCCATGATATAGCTCACCCTGAAAAAGTAAACAAATATCCAGTAGTGGATTTTCTGTTATCAAGATCACCTGCCATATCAGAATCTGCATAGCCCTTCAGAATTGGATTTGATCCTCCAAAACATAAGCATTCATGTGAGCTTCCTGTTAGATACCTGAGTATCCACTTTACAGCTTTCCAATGCTCTTTTTCTGGATTTTCGAGAAATCTGCTAACAATACAGACTGCATGAGCAATATCTGGTCGAGTGCATACCATTGCATACATCAAACTTCCGACGGCGGAGGAATAAGGAATCTTGGCCATTCTCCCTTTTTTCTTCGTTGCTGTAGGACACGTCTTCTTGCTCAACTTCAGATGACCAGGAAGAGGTGTGTGGACCAACTTAGCACTTTTCATATTGAAGCGCTCCAGTACACGTTCTATGTACTTCTCTTGTGACAAGTAAAGCTTCCTTTCGTTTCTCGAACGAGTAATTCTCATGCCCAAAATCTGCTTAGCATGACCCAAGTCTTTCATTGCAAAAGACTTATTCAAATGTTTCTTCAACTCGTCAATCTTGGAAGCATTTCTGCCCACTATTAACATATCATCCACATATAGCAAGAGGATGATAAAGTCATCATCAGAAAATCTTTGTACAAACACACAGTGATCTGAAGAAGTCTTTTTGTAGCCTTGCTCCCCCATAACAGACTCAAATTTCTTATACCACTGTCTGGGATCTTGCTTTAATCCGTATAGACTCTTCTTAAGTTTGCATACAGGATTTTCTTTACCTTTTACCTTGAATCCCTCAGGTTGTTCCATATAGATCTCCTCTTCTAAGTCACCGTGAAGAAAGGCAGTCTTCACATCCATCTGCTCAATCTCCAAATCAAGACTAGCAGTCAAACCAAGAATTCTCCGAATGGAGGACATTTTCACGACAGGAGAAAATATTTCGTCAAAGTCAATACCTTTCCTTTGACTAAATCCCTTGACAACTAATCTAGCTTTGTATCTGGGCTTCAAACTATGTTCTTCAACTTTAACTTTGAACACCCACTTGTTTTTCAAAGCTCTCATGCCTTTAGTCAATTTCACCAACTCATAAGTATGGTTCTCATACAGATATTTCATCTCATCTTGCATGGCTTCAATCCATTGATCCTTGTGCTCATCCTCTATGACCTTCGCATAACATTCAGGTTCTCTCCCATCAATAAGTAATACATACTCATTGGGTGAATAACGGGAGGAAGGAGTACGAGGTCTAGAAGACCTTCTGAGTAGAATATCTAACTCGTCTACAGCTTCGTGAGTAGGAGCATCTGCCTCATCAACATTAGCATTGTTTTCACCATCACTATCAATATGCTGATCTGGAATACGGTTCTGGGCATAACCATCATCATTCAGCCCACCAACGTCATCCGCATTTGTATGAGGATTTGATCAAGATTAATTAAACCTTCAGAACTTGGAGATTTTAGCTTCTCTGTTTTGTTAATATCTTCAATGGTTTGATCCTCCACGAAGATAACATCACGGCTTCTCACAACCTTCTTCTCAATTAGATCATATAGCCTGTAATCAAACTCATCAAGGCCATAACCAATGAAGATGCATTGCCTTATCTTAGCATTTAATTTTGACCTCTCATCTTTAGGCACATGTACAAAAGCTTTGCAACCAAACACTTTCAAGTGGTCATAGGAAACATCCTTTCCATACCAAACTCTGTTTGGAACATCACTTTGCAAAGCAATCGTAGGGGATAGATTAATAACATGTGCGGCGGTCAACAAAGCCTCACCCCAAAAGGAATTCGGCAACTTTGCTTCAGAAAGCAAACATCTGACTCTTTCCATCAAGGTCCTGTTCATCCTTTCTGCTAAACCATTAAGCTGAGGAGTCTTTGGAGGAGTCTTCTAGTGTCGGATACCCTGCTGCTTGCAGTATTGATCAAACGGTCCACAATATTCACCACCGTTATCAGTACGAATACACTTCAGCTTCTTTCCAGTTTCTCTTTCAACTGAAGCCTGAAACTGCTTAAAGACACCCAACACTTGGTCTTTAGTCTTCAAGATGTAGACCTAAAGTTTCCTTGAGCAATCATCAATAAGGTAGCAAAATAAAGTGCACCACCCAAAGTCCTTGTCTTCATTGGACCACATCAATCTGAATGCACTAGCTCAAGCAACTCTGTCTTTCTTGAAGTAGGATGAGACTGGAAAGAAACTCTTTTTTGTTTTCAAGCCAAGCAATGCTCACATTTTTCTAATTTTGCACTTTCAAAATTTGACAACAATTTCTTCTTGGACAAAACATTTAGTCCTTTCTCGCTAATATGGCTAAGCCTCTTATGCCATAATGTTGAATAGTTATTGCTCTCAACGGCATTTACCATATTAACACATGTAGAGGCCGTAGTCCAGTATATACCACAACATTTTTTCCCACGAGCCACAATCATGGAACCCTTAGTGAGCTTCCACTTTCCAGCACCATTGGTACTGACATATCCCTCATCATCCAAAACACCAACAGAGATCAAGTACAAACGAACATCAGGTGCTTGTTTTACATTGTTTAAAACTAGTTAAGTTCCAATACTAGTTTCCAAACAAATCGTTCTAACACCAAGTCACCCTAGATACCGTCTCATTACCCATACTCAAAGTTCCAAAGTCACCCTGAGTATAGGATGAGAAAAATTCCTTCCTTGATGTCACATGAGATACGGCACTACTGTCCACAACCAACTTGACTCATCACAAGCAATATTTATCAGATCTGCATCAAGGACAGTAACAAGATCTTTTGTAGTGACGGTGGCCACA
>MU731051.1:104066-124416 GCA_026770625.1 Nicotiana glauca
TTTTATCAGAAACATCTTATTGTTTCCAATTTTTCGAGCATACAAACTTTCAAGGTGCTCTCATAGGGTCCGAGCATGTGTCTCCCCAGAAATATGGTTCAAAATATTATCGTCAACCCACTGTCTAATAAAGCCGCAAACCTATCTGTGTAACAAACTTCACTCTTCATCTGATTTATTATCAGGCTTTATAGTGGTGAAGACATGTAGATGAAAATTCTTGACATAGAGCAAATCTTCCATTTTGCCCTTCCAAATGGCATAATCTGTGACATTCAAAGTAACCATTCTACTAATGTTGACTTCCATTGTTTATCACAAATACAAATACTATTTATTGTGAAACCAAAGTAATTCTTTTCTGATGTGAAAGTTCAGACTGTGCTGCAACCACAGAGCATACTCAGACAGAACCTTGACTCTGATACCACTTGTTGGGAATAAACCCCGTAAAAATAGTATTCACGGTATTAGTGATAAACACGGAACACTAAGTTATGGTTAAATCGACAATAATGACACCAAGATTTTACGTGAAAAACTCTTCTGAATAAGGGAAAAACCACGGCCAAGAGGAGCAACTGATAGCACTATAGCGATGAATTTTACACTGTGTAGTAACGAGTAAAAATACTCCTAAGACCACTACATCCTCAAAAGAAGTAAATATTCTTTTGCTTTTTTCACCTCACTACAATATCTCTCACTCTCTATTTTTCTTCACAAACTATTTTCTTATAGTTTATGGAATACCTTGCTCTCTCTTTTCTCTCTTTGTTAGTGTGATGAAATGAGAGTTAAAGCTCTCCTTTTATAGCCAAAACCTCACTCTCTAAAGCCTATAATATTTGACAATTTGCATACCATTTTTACAATTTCAACAAGGTTGAATACCAAACCAAACCAAGTCAATAAAATTGGCTACCAAATCATACCAATTCAACAAGGTTGGCTACCTAAACAAACCAAGTCAATAAAATTGGCTACCAAATTATTTGAATGAGATGGACACCATATCACTTTCAACAGATAGGACAACAAAATATGTCAAGAAAATTATGGCAAACACCTAACAAGCCTCACATTCGTTTGAAAAATTCAAATTGTTCGTAAACTTTATTTTCTTGGATGACCCAAGTGGAGATGGGATAAATGCACTATTATCTTTGAGAGAAGCTGATTTAGAGTAACAAGGAGCTCCTACAGTTGTTACTCTAAGTTACCTGAATAAGTTAAAAGCCATCTTTGCCAAGTTATTAAGTATGTATTATCTTCAATCATAAGTATTTTCTTTTAAAAATGTGTACACTTGTTTTAGTCATCTTTTCAATTCACTGGTCTACTTCAACTTCTCTGTTCTGTTGTACATGAAGCAAGCAATAACACTAGACCTTCTTTGTTGTCAGTGTAAGGGGATAGTCCCATTTTTATGAGTTCAAGAATTACTATGCTAGTTTCCTTCCTTTTTCCATTTTTTTCTTCATTTCTTTGTCAATTTTGTTTGGATGAGAGCAAGTTCACAAATAGGATAACAGAAAATAGAAGAATGGAGGTTTTCTAGTGAGACTGACCAGTGCAAGTCGTAACCACTATCTTTCAACTCAGATTCCAGTTTTTCTTTGTTTTACTCTCCTAATTGCAAGGTATCATCATGAAGGTGAAATGATCTTTTATCAGTCAACTAACTTTAGATGGTAACAGAGGAGGAATCAACTTACCGTCAAATACTCAACAATACTGACATATAAACAAAATCATAGGAAGAAAATCACTTTTGTGTATTTTGCCACAGGAAACAAACACTATCGCAAATATCATTGTTACTAGTAAATATATATGTTTGTTTATGTGTATATATATACTGTCACCAAACAAGAATAGTGCTCATCCTCTCACTTTTCTCTCTATTGTGGAACTTTTCCCTATGGACTGCTAAAAATGTAAAGAACAAAATTTATCAGCAGCCAACCTGCATAAAACTAATCAAATAACATTAAAGATGCCAAACATCAGCTAACTACACTATCTGGTGAAATGGAACTGGCATGAAAAGGAACCTTGTTATAAGCAACAATTTCGCTGCAGTATCCGGTTCTAACTCCGTTAACCACTAGTTGAGCGTGCGCTGAAGTAGCATTTTTCGCCAGAACCAATTCGCTCGCTGCAACTGCTTTGAGCCGTTGTCGTTCTGCTCTAGACCCTATCACCTGGCCCAGAACAGATGCTGCAATGGTAAATGCCATAGCCGTTTTAGGCATCAACACAGATTTCCTCAGAATGCCTATGAATGGCACAGCTGCGTGTACTGCTGCAAACCATGACGGAGAAAACTTTTCAGTATTTTCTCTCCATATGCCTAAAGGAACATTTGCTGCCATGCCCAAAACACCAATCACTAGTACTTTTGCAGGCAGAGGTTGTGGTCGCAGGTTTTTCGCGAAGGCAGTCCGTGATAGAGCAGCACGAGCAGCCACTATAGCAGGTGGACACTTGAGCTTCACACCAGGAGGGGGCTGAATAGCCTTTGCTACAAGAGGAAGGACATTACTCATGGCACGGTATGACTTCGCAATAGGACAATTTCCATTATGCAACCACTCATTGCTTGGTGCTTCATGTTTTGAGTCTCCTCCCTGAAAATACAAACAAACAAAGAAAAGGTTAGCAAGCAGTAAATATAAGTGAACTCTGCTTATGCTTTCACAGTATAAAAGGTCTGTTAAGGTAATCGACAATTATATTTCGTATTCCTAGATCTTTGATACTACACAATGTGCCATTTGCTTCCGTTGTCTTATTTCCTTGCGATTGTTATTATTCGTTTATTGTGTCCTTTTCACTGTTCTTGAGCTGAGGGTCTATTGGAAATATACTCTCTTCCTTTATAAGGAAAGGTTAAGGTCTGCGTAAACATTATCCTCCCCAGACCCCACGTGTGGGATTTCACTAGGTCTGTTGTTGGTGCTGTTAAGTTAAAAAGAAATTCAGCCATTTTAACAGCTAAGAAAGCATGCCAGATGCAGAATAAAGACATAATTAATGGTATTGGACCTGTGATGAAGATTCTCTTTTAGATGATTTGGAGTTCTTCTTTTGGTTTTTCCACTTCTCAGAGAATGAATCAAAACCAAAAGGTCCTCCAGCTCCAAAAGATGAGAGGCTTATGGTAGCTGCCTTTGCCGCCAACGGGTTGAACTGAGACGGTGCAGGTTCAGAATCTGGTTTCTCATTGCTAATCGACAGTGTCCCTGAAAGTGGAACAACACCGTTCTTCCCATGGAAAAGCCTGAATGCCATGTCAAAGTTAGGACCATCCTCAAAGATAGGACCTTTACCTCCACTTACCTGATTCAAGTGCAAGCACAAAAATGAGAAAGACTTCACTTCAATTTTAGTATGAGCAAGACATCGTCACACCACCAGCTATTGGTGGCAGAGGCGAAGCTAGAATTTGAAGTTTATGGGTTCTAAACTTGCCGCCAAACCCATAGCTCATTATAGCTACTGGGTTAACAATTGAATATAACACATTTTATGAATTCCCTGATACAAATATAGGGTCCAAGCAAAAGCTATTGGGTACTCCGAACCCGTAACTTATACTCTCCCTCCACCCCTAATTGGTGGCAGACAAAATGAGAGGCCTTAGCAGGATAAATTCATCAATATACAAGAAGAACTTATTCTGCAAATAAGTGAAAAATTAACAACTTACTGGAATGGGGAAAGAAATGGAGCTTGAGAAGGAAAAATTAGTCGGCTCATTGATATTCCTTAAAAATGGGCAACTAACAATGTCTTGCTTGAAACTTGAAGTGCCATCACTTGTATTCCTAAGGAACTCCATTTTACAAGAAGAAGGATGACCTATACAAAAATCACAAGAAATTTGAGCAACAGAAGCTTCAACAACCAATTATCAAAGCAAGCATGAGGACAAAGAATCACAAGCGATCCACTTTTTGATGACATCAAGCGTTAAGGAAGTCAAGAAAAGAATCCACAAAAAGTTTTAGAACACACCTAAAATCATATACAAAACATGAATCTCTAGTCAAATAATAGAAGAGCCCAGTTAGGGATCTTTCTAAAGCCAAACTAGTGATAAATATAGCAATATAGAAGAACAGCTGAAGTTGTTTTCAGAATACAAAGATCAATATACTAACATTCAGTATGCACTAGCACATATTCTTTAACTTTTTTGAAGCAAATTTTTAATATCTGAACCAGACAAAGAAGTATCATCATCACTAAGTTTACAGTCAAAATATTCTAAAAAGTTAAAATATGTTGTAGTAGTAGAAAAATTGTTTTAACTGTTCAAATAGTAATATTTTCATATTAGGGGTAACAGAACCAGAATATTATGAGGTCCAACTTCAAGTATACATATTGCTTATAAACAAAAATGTTTGACCAAGTAGCTTTGAATTTGGACAATGTCTATTAACTGGTTTTCATCAGAACAGGTATTATTAACCTAACTATTAAACAAAACTCAAGCAAACCTAATGTTGGAAATTAATGGGCATCACAAAAGGAAGTATCCCTTATTTTTATTACTTACTATTGCTTAATATTTGCCCTTAACCTGAAATAGTCAAACTAGCCGCTGGAGAAACACCTATGTATACATGGTATTTCGGAGAACTAAACATGGATTTCTTTAATTCCTTCATTATTCCTCCTATCCCTTCTAAGTTGGGTTTTCGCTCATTAAAATTTTGTTGTTTCTGTTTCTAGTTTATAACTGGAAGAGCTTGTTGAATCCTGGGGGATACGTCTTATTATATCATTCACTATGTGGGCAAAATATACTTAGGGATATTGTCCTTGAAACACCTCAAGCTAAAATTCTATTCTCCGTAAGTATTTTTCTAACACCTAAAACCTTCAAAAAAACCTTGCTCCATATACCTTTTAACTGGGGCAACTATACATTATTTGTTTTATTTAACCATTTCCTGGGCATCCATTCTACAATATGTAATTATAACCAACAACAACAAAAAAAAAAAAAAACCAAAAAAGCTAAAAAGTAAATAACAGAACAAGAGAAAAGCAAACGATTTTAAGATTAAAATAGATACTCCTTATACCATAGATGAATACAGATCCAATTTCAGCTTAAAAACAAAACCCATTTGCCAGATAACAACAAGCGAGTAACTACTACGACTCAATCTTAAATTAGTTGGAGTCAGCTATATGCATTCTCAAATACATTTGGACCGTTTCTTTTCAATTTCAGAATTTTGTCTATTTAAGTAAAATTCATTAATCAACAACTATCAGAATTAATACCCACTTGTCAAATTGGACCAACAACATAAATCAAGCAAAAAACAACTGAAATTACCTGAACAATTCAAATGTTGATACATAGAAATAAATAATGTAGTGAATTTGAAAAGCAAATGTACCTCAGGAAAAAATCTTGTGAAGAAAGAGAGAGTTGAGGGAGGAAGGAAAAGAGCAAGGGAGATGGAGTAGTTTATGTGTAGATGAGGAAGAAGAGAAGAGAGAAAGAGCAAATATGACGCTGTGTTGACCACACGCCAAATAAGAACGTCTCTTCGCGGGCTTTTCTTGACGACAGAATAACTAATCCCTTACTCCTACTTTTGTTGAAAATTAAAAATTAGTGGGGTCAAATAATAAAAAGGGAAAAAGTCCATTTGCTCATCTCCTCCAAAACTTTTCAATTTCCATTCAGGCACAACAGCATGGCAGATACTTTTATTTATTCGGGTTTGATATTCCGATCCTTCTACTCCGTATAGTTTCAATCAAGCACTTGCACTTATATAAAACATTAATTTTAAGTCCATTGACCAAGCTTACGTGGCCCTTGTTTTGCTGAGTCAAACAAAATAAGTGATTGCACCCTCTAAAAGCGAGTAACTATACAAAATTTGATTAGAAAATAATAAAAGAGAAAAAAGAAAAAAAGAAAAATAATGCTAGACATTATCTCGCCGCTCTCTATCCCATCCGCTTCTTACACCCAAATCCCTAAAGACCGCCATTGAAATTGGCACGGCTCCACAGACTCTAAGATTAAATTTTGTTTCTCAGCCAGAGCTTTCCAAACACCATTACATTATTAGTCCTCCAATTTTAGCACTCAAGTGGAGCTATGACAAAAAATTAGTAGCATAACACATGACAAGACCGAATTGATAGAGCTTAACAAAGCAGATAGTTGATAATAGGTATGTAGTTTTAATGCTAAAAGTGATAACAAAATACTCTTATTAGTGCTTTTCATGATTTGCATGTGATATATGTATAAGGAACGTTAAGGAGCAGTTTTGGAGTCAAAAATTGGAGAAAAGAGGCCAAATGTGTAAATTCCCAATGAAGCTACGCCCTGCCAGCCCTCAGGATTCAGAAAGGTGGTTTGGCCGCGGTTCTACCGCGACCGCGGCAGAACCGCGGTGGAAGGCAGCTTCAGAACTTTAGAGATTCAGAGAGGGTGATTGGCTGCGGTTCTACTGCGACCGCGGCAGAACTGTGGCAGGTGCAGAAAGTTCAGGGGTCAAAGTGTCAAATACAGGATTTTTAGACCTAAATCCTATTTAAAACATTAAACTTCGCCCAAAAGAGGCAGATATTGTTTTTTAGAATATCTTGGCAAGGAAAACTATTTTGAGAGATCACCCAAAATATCTTTCTTCTTTTTTTTTAATTTTATTGTTAGTTTATGATGAATCTTATTTTAGTTTGTTTACCCATAGCCATGAGTAGCTAAATCCCTTGTCTAAGGTTTTGATGGAACCTATTGGGGGATGAACTTCTTGTTTATGTGAACACAAATTGCTAGTTTAATCTCTATTTGTTCAACTTCGTGTTTGTTGTAGTTAATTGACAGGATCCTCAATTAGCTGTGCCTATTTAGTGTGCATAACTTGGAAAAGAGTGCATATTTAGGTTATTGTTGAACAACACCACTCCTAGATTATTAGAGGAATCTATAATTGTGGGTTTAAAGGCGGGATTAGGGATAACGAAGCCTTGGGTGTAATCTAAAGTGAATCGTGCTAAATAAAGTAAGCTAGTGTATCTCGGGAGAGTGCAATAGTAAATTACTGTGATTACTCGGGAGAGATTTACGGTAAGATTAGCGTTCATGATTGATAGAGATGTGTTGGTAAATTTGTATGAGCATAAACAGAAGGGATTCCATCAATAGGGGAAATCATTGTCTTAGCTTCTTCTCATTATTGTTTACAACCTTATTAGTTTAGTTTACAGCTATTTAGTTACTTGCAAGCGTAGTTGTTAAAGAACATTCAACTGAGATTTGAATAATTGGGAAGCTGGTTCTGAAGAATTAGTGGGTCTGAAGATAGTGATTGATATGTTAACTCTCAGTGGATTCGACCCTGGGCGTAATACTCGGGTTATATTTGCAACGTCTGCAGAGTCCTTTTTATAAGGCATAGTTGGGCGTGATCACCAGTCAAGGAATAAAGTTGTTTAATTTTTGTTTTTCTCAAAATAACGAAAGAAGCCAATAAAGACGCCAGAGAATTAGGAGACGGTGAAGTTTGAAAATAGCGCACCAGGCCAAAATTGGGTCGTCATCGACTGCTGAAGACGACGACGAACCTGGATTTTGTTAGTTTTATATAAAAAATCGGCTATAGCTGAAGGGGTCAATAAGAAATTTGAAATTTGAGGTAGGAAATACTGAGTTAAACATTCTTCTCTTTCTTTTTTAATTTTTTGGTGCTACTTCTTGGGTGTTTGGCTTGAAAGAAAATTTAAACATAAATTATTATTTTTAAATTCATTTGTTGTCTAGGTTTTGAAAGGATGACATAAATTTGAAGAGAAGAGGAGAGTAATTTTGGAGTGGTTGCCGGCGATGGTGACTGCAAGAACAGCACGGCTGGTTGAATGGATTGTAGTAATGGAGAAAATTTAGGAAAAAAGAATGAAATGGGTTTAATTGTGTTTTCAGATGGAAAAGGAACGGTGGCGGTGAGTTGTAGCGGCGGTGGCGGGTGAAAGAGGCGGAGATAAAATGATGGAGAGAGAGTAGGAAGGTTTGGATTTTTTTGAGAAGAAAATAATGGATTTGATATTTTTATTAAAAGGTATTTTTTGTAAAAATAAATAATGACATGGTATTAATTTATCTGAAGTGGATATGATGTATCATTTATATCCGTTCGAACGAACAACACACGTATCCGAGGTGTTTAAAATTAATGTTTTAAGCAAGTGCAAGTGCCTGGTTGAAACCATGTGGAGTAAGGGGACCAGGATGTCAAAGCTGAATAAGTAAAGGTGTTTCCATTCATTATACCTTTTCTAGTCTTTTATTTGATCTTCATTTGTAGAGCCGTCAATATGGACTACCAGCTTGTGATTTAGCAGGGCTGACTAGAATTTTTGAAGTCCATTTAAAAACGAAGCTTTTAAGTGAGAAATTTAAAAATAGCCAGATTTACCACTGGTCATTGAAAAATAGTTAAGTTTCAAAAGTCATCGAAATTTAGCCACTTTTTATGTAAAGAGAAATCTGAGCGAAAACACTGTTCAAAATTCGGAAAATACGCCCGTAAATTTTACGGGAGTTCCAGCATAAGTATGCTTGAACACCCGTATATTTTACAGGAGTTCCAGGATAACTATGCTGGAACTCCCGCAAATTTTACGAGAGTTCAAGCATAATTATGCTGGAACTCCCGCATATTTTACGGGAGTTCTAGCAAGTATAAATATACAGTATAATATACTGGAGTTTGGAGCACTGGTGCTCCAGTCTCCCGCAAATTTTACAGGAGTTAGCAAAGTATACCGGTCCAGCATAAGATGTTGGAGTTCGTACACAAATGCACCAGACTCCCGTAAATTATACGGGACCGGTCCCTGTTGCAGTAAAATAGTGGCTATTTTTCATTGACTTGGTAACGCTGGCTATTTTTGATTGACCAGTGTGAAAACTGGCTATACCATGATATTTTTACAGCTTTTAAGCTGGTCCGAATAAGCTCGTGACCCATGAGGCTTGACTGATGTTGGATGGGTTGGCCCGTGGTCCTAATAAAAATATGTATTTAAAATATATAAAATATAAAAAGTATATGACACAAAAATGACAAGAAGAGTATCCCAAGCTTAAAGTTTATTAAGCTCTTCATATTAAAAGATAAAAATCTTAAAACGTTAGTTAGTTTTAAAAATTTAATTATTTTTAATTTTTAACTAATTAATATTGCATACGAATTTAGTTTATTTCATAACCCCCAAATTAAATTCTCCTTCTTGTAGCAGCTCCAGCATCTATATTATGAACTTTTTTCAATCGAATTCTAGGCAATTATTTTGTGCAAATTCCAAACTTCCAACTATGAGTGCACGTGTTTGGAGGTGTTGTGGAATCTTGGGGAGCGATTGGTCTTAATGATTGACACCCGGTCAGACCGAAATCTCTTTCAATGCTGGCTTGCCACGAAATATTATTTATCGATAAGTTGTTTTTGTTTTCTTTTTTTCCTTGTCAATATTATTCACTCATTTTTCTTACAATCCCTTCGTCACAATTACGTGATAAATGTAAGTATGAAAGACGTATAGATTTTTATAGCATAAAACTTTCTTGTAGTTGTGTAGTATAGTTATTTCTAATTCTTTTTTTAGTCTGGTCTAGAAAAAATATTGTCTTTAAATAATTTATTTTTAAGCTTCTCATTTTATTCTTAATAAAATAATTTATAGCAATATAAATGCCTAGACAAAAATCTTGAATTTCCTTCTTTCTTAAATTTTATGGTCAGTCAAAACAGAGGATGTATATGAACTTGTTGATCGTAAAAGCTAATTATATGTAGTCGACAATTTCATTTGCCTTTAAAATACCAAATGTTTGGTTATTTAACTTATTATTTGTTACTACTTCTCTAGTACCACGAATATAAGGTAAATTAGATTTCATATCTTAACCTTTTTTTCTCTCAAACATTATCTTATAATACAAAATAAAGAGAAAAATGAAAGTATGATAATTTTACTATTTTACTTTCTTTATTATCATAAGATATAATGCAACACAACATCTTAAACTTTGTTCTATCAAATATTATCATATAAAATGCAGCAAAAAAAACATTCAAAATGTGACCTAGTGATCATCGAAGAGGGTGAAAAATATGGGAGGATAGAAGACGAAAATTCACACTAGATGATAATTCTTATAATCAGGGGCGGATCTAACATGTTATCTACGGATTCCCATGAACCCAGTAGCTTTTGTCCAAATAGTGTAAATATGTTCTAAAAATTTATTAAATAACTATAAATATTTAAATGTGAACCTAGTTAATATTAAAAATTTACTTGAAATTATTGTCGTCGGCTTACAATGATCAGAATCGTCAAAAAATTGAAGGGGCATTCCGAGAATTGAACTCGGGACCTCTCGCACCCTAAGCGAGAATCATACCACTAGACCAAATGCCCAATTGCTTTTCACGTTGACATATTATTATTATTAATCTACCTGACGAAAGAACCCAAAAACCCTTGCTAGATCCCCAGTTGCCAGTAGTGTTTTTTGCATCAGAATTGAACAATGGCAAGAGGAGCCCTTTTTCACTTGGTTCGATCTCAAGCGAATCCTCTAAAATCCAGGAATCTCCAATCAGGTTTTGTGTTTAATCCTCTTCTAGCTCTTTTCACCAGTTTCATTGCCCCCTTCTATTTAAGTGTTTTTTGTGTCTATATGTATAGTTGGTCACTAGGGAAAGAAAATCTATGCAAGAAACACCCTTCTGTTAATCTTGTGGAATTACTGTATCCTTCAGCATATTTTCAACTCGAATTATATACACATGTTTACATAATTAAGAAGTTTCAAAATATATTTGATGTTCCTTATTACCTTATTGGTCACCTTATTTGATGTTCATAAGAAGAGAAATGGATTGCCCTTAGTTAAGCAGACAGGAATATGTTATTCAGGGTCAGTACAGACAATGGCAGATTCAGGATTAAACTTTATGGGTTCGGGTTCGGGTTCAAGGTTTTACCATTTGATTTACTAGGTTCAAAATCAATTATTACTACTTATTAGTGAATTTTTTAATAGATAAGCGATCCAAGCCAAAACTACTGAACTCGGATGAACCCATAACTTATACGCTACATTCGTCCCAGAGTACAGATGAAGTCATTGGGGTTTTATAGCTCTAAGGTTTTTGAAGAGAGAAAGTAACAACTTTTTATTTACTGATCTACTGAGCGAGGATACCACGACTTCTGTATCTTTTTGTGCCCTCCTATTAAAATTGGTTTGATGACTTCAGTTTTTGCATTTAATAAATGCGCTAGTCTTTTACTTCTGCATTTTTAGGATTTCGGAATTGGGAAGGATCATGAGTATTACCTGATGATATTCATATTTGACACTAAATTTCTCAAGAAACATATTTGCGGAAAGGAAAGCTTGAATCTTTGAGATGAAACTTGGAATAGCTATAAATGGAGATTCTGGTTTACTGAAGTTTATTATTGTCGATTCTCAGCCCTAATTCTAACTTGTTTTTATTCCTATGCTAAACTTTCTGCTTTCGGGTTGTCAAATGCTTAACTTTGCTCCTTTTCTTTCTGGCCTTTTCTTGTGATGAAATTGTATATTTTGGCCTTTCTTCACCTTTTATCATACCATTCTTGGTGAATTTTTATTTTCAGCATCTCTGTTTATTTTACAATATCAAACAGATAGAGTAAATAAAACCTGCTTGAAGGGGAGCCTTGAATCAATGGTAAAGTTGTCTCCGTGTAACCTATAGGTCACGGGTTCAAGCCGTGGAAGCAGCCACTAATGCTTATATTAGGGTAGGCTGTCTGCATCACATCCCTTGTGGTGTGGCCCTTTCACGGACCTTGCATGAACGCGAGATGCCTTGTGCAACGGGCTGCCTTTTATCTGTCAAATTTTCAGATCATATTGTTAACATTTTGTAAACCTTGCTGCAACATCCCATCCGTCTCTGCCTCTCGTTTTATTTGTTCTATCTGTTTGTTGAATTCTTCGTGATGATTGTGCTCAAGCGTCCGCTTGTTGTTCCCCTTTACTTTCTCAGGTGGCCATCTGGCTAGTTATGGAACTTTGCACCTTGTCGACAATACCAAAGCTGACCTTAATTGTGTGACGCAGCCAACTGCTGTGCATAAAAGGTGGCTATCACAGTCCGCAACAGCACAAGAGGACAATAAGATCAGCATAGGGCCTCGTAAAGTAGGAGAAGCTGGAAATTACGAAAAGGATGGTGGAGTTGTCTACTACGGACCTATCTCGAACACAATCAAGAAAGTGAAGCTTCTCTCCCTTTCAACCTGTTGCCTCTCTGTATCTTTAGGCCCTGTCATAACCTTCATGACGTCTACTGATTCGAATGTGATACTAAAGGGAGCAGTTGCATCTACTGTTATATTCTTCAGTGCTTCTACTACCGCTGCGCTTCACTGGTTTGTGAGTCCCTATATTCACAAACTGAGGTGGAAACCAGGTTCAGATTCTTTTGAAGTGGAAATGATGTCTTGGCTGGCAACTTATATTCCAAAGACGATCAAGTTTTCAGACATCAGGCCTCCTGAAACCAATAGACCTTTCGTAACATTCAAGGCTAACGGGAACTTCTATTTTGTTGATGCCGAGCATTGTCACAATAAGGCGCTATTGGCAAAACTTACCCCACAGAAACCAACTCATGATTCAGCTTTTAAGAACTTGTGATGAGAACTTATCTAGAATAATTTGAGGTTTGAGGTTTTTAAGATATTGTACTGCATTACGCACTAGAAGTTCCAATACTTGGGAGTCTTGGATATATAAGCTTATGTGGTTGTCATCTTTATTATTGTTATTATTATCTGTTCATAATGGTAGTCTTCACACTAGCTTACGTGCACCTCAACTAGCTTTGGTGGCTATTATATTTGTCATGCCGTTGTGAAAGAATAAACGATTTTGAAACTAAATCTTGGTTCTCTGTCTTTTCCCCTTTCTTCTTTTTATTTGAATGCTTATCATATGTACAGGTATAGCCAATTTATACAAAAAAATCCTATGTACTATTTTGCTAGGTGTCCCTATACTATTTTGTATTTCTCTAATGGATTTGTACCTTTGTATTATTTATGTATATACAATAAAAATAGAAAATACAGCTAAGATGTTCTAGACTATTCCTTCATTTATCCGTTGGAGAGACAACTGGATAGTGGAGTCATGTGGTGCTAGCACTTTTGGGGCAAATTGGTCTTTCTCTGCATCCGAAACATGTCAAATAAAAAACTCTAGGTTAGTGATGTACTTACCAATTTCTTTATGTCCTTTTTATTTACTTTATTTATGGTACGATGCACTTCTGTAAATCGATGTGCCTCGA
Organism: Nicotiana glauca; assembly: GCA_026770625.1. Taxonomy (NCBI): domain Eukaryota; kingdom Viridiplantae; phylum Streptophyta; class Magnoliopsida; order Solanales; family Solanaceae; genus Nicotiana; species Nicotiana glauca. Next base: position 117,476 of record MU731051.1, read on the forward strand.
TCATAACTCCGATCATCTCCAATTTTAACGTCAACACCCCTCCTCAAGTTGGAGAGTGTTGAAGACACACCCAACTTGCCAAGCAAAATATGATGATTTGGTCCGGTCAGCGACTTGGTGAATAAATCTGCCAACTGAGACTCAGATCTGACGAAGGAGAGTGAGATAAGGCCAGCGAGGAATTGTTGGCGTACAAAATGGCAGTCCAATTCTACATGTTTTGTTCGTTCATAAAAAAGGGGATTTTTTGCCATATAGATAGCGGCTTGGCTATCAGAGTGAAGAGGAACTGGAAGCTTGATTGGAGCTGATAGATCGTCGAAGAGTCTGATTAACCAGGTGAGTTCTGCTACTACTCTCCTCATAGAGCGGTATTCTGCTTCGGCAGAACTGAGAGAAACCGAAGCCTGCTTTTTCGATTTCCAGGAGATTGGGGAACAATAGAGTGATATATAAAATCCACTCATTGATTTTCTCGACTCAGGACAAGATCCCCAATCTGAGTTGCAGAAAGCCTGTAAATCGAAAGACGGTGAAGTAGACAAAAAAAAGCCCAAGACCTCGGTCCTTAAGAAGATATCGAAGTACACGGAGAGCAGCTTCAAGATGCGGCTTCCATGGGTCCTGCACATATTGACCTAAGTTTTGAATTGTAAATGAGAGGTCTGGACTTGTATGTGTAAGGTAATTCAATTTTCCAATTAAACGACGATACAAGGTCGAATCATGAATTACCTCACCAGTGTTGGCAAGGAGTCTCTGTGTCGGGTCAAGGGGTGAAGGAACTGGTCGCTCGTCCATATAATTAGGGGTGTGCATTCGAATCGGTTTATCGATAAATCGAATCGATTATTTGTTATCGAAATCGAAATCGAAATCAAAAAAATCGAAACCTTATTGAAACGATAACGATAAGCATATGTACAAATCGATAATCGATAAGTAATTATCGACAAGGGTCAAAATCGAATGTACACCCCTAAACTGTAGACACTTGTAAAATGAGTAATTACCTATTTGTGTAGATTAATATAACATACAGAATGTATATATATATTCCGCTACTATTTTGAAAGCGGCTATACAATATCATTTTCTCTAATCTATACCCTTTCCTTTACCCTAAGTCCCTTACCCTATTATTTCCTCTATCACATTTATGGAACGATCATATTTAAAGATCAAAGGAATGAAGTTCAAATTAATGGAAAATAGAATTAGCCGTGATGATGTATTTTGTTTTTTTTATACCGTTGGAGTGTTGGTGGCATACATTTGATCCCTTACTTTAGTTTTGTTGCATGTGCTTGTTGACACAATTTTTATGTTATAAATGGTATTCGTCTTATTTTAGCTTCTTTTTGTCCATATTAGTTAGGCGCGTTTATAGCGATATACTTTTCATGGAATCCGCAAATTTTCTTATTGGTGTAATCGACAACCAAATCGATAAGCCCCCAAAATCAATAAATCGAAATCGAAAAAATCGAAACCTTATTGAAACGATAACGATAAGCATATGTACAAATCGATAAGTAATTATCGATAAGGGTCAAAATCGAATCGATAAATCGAATTCACACCCCTACATATATTTGAACTCCTTTAGCAAATCCAAAGTGAATTTGTGCTGTGAAAGAATCAAACCAGCTGACTCGCGGAGGACTTCCATCCCTAAGAAATAATGTAAGTCCCCGAGATCCTTTATCTTGAATTCTTGATCCAGAAAAGTTATTATGGCATTTATCTCTCCCATATCATTTCCAGTCAACACTATATCATCCACATAAACTGCTATGATAGAAATTGAAGTCCTTCTTTTCTTAAAGAACAAAGAATAATCATTGAGAGAATGTGAACAACCTTTAAAACTAAGTGCACCTTTGAGTTTTAAATAACACTGTCTTGATCCTTGTCGAAGTCCATAAAAAGACTTCTTTAATCTGCATACATGTTTGGGTGATGGGGGATTCATACCGGCTGGAAACTTCATATACACTTCTTCATTTGGATCTCCATGTAAACACGCATTGTTAACGTCTAGTTGGTATAATCCCCAGCCTTTCTTGACAGCAATTGCCAATAAATACCTAATTGTAGCCATTTTGACCACAGGAGAAAATGTTTCATTGAAGTCAATTCCCTCTCTTTGTATATCTTCTCTGATTACTAGTCTGGCTTTTAATCTTTCAATGCTACCATATGAATGGTGCTTCACTTTGTATACCCATTTACATGGCAGGGGTTTCTTGTCAGGAGGAAGTTATACAACGTCCCATGTGTTATTTTCCACGAGTGCTTCAATCTTCTTCTGCATCGCTTCCTGCCACCCTGAGTGGTGAGCTGCTTGTGTATAGGCGAGTAGTTCTTGAATATTTGAAATTGAATTGAAGAGAAACTGATTAGAGGTTGACAGTGCAGAAAATGAATAAGAATTAGGTGTGATAGGAGAAAGAAAACATGAAATGCTAACATCGGCTAGCTGAACTGCATTAGTGATGTACTCACTTGGGTAAGAGGGATTTGTGTGAGTTCTCATGGATTTTCTAACTATGAATGGTGTGTTACTAGAATTCCTAATTGCAGGTTGAGGACTAGAAACTGGCATAGGAATTTCTGGGATTTGTGTAATTATGGAATTGCTTGATTGTTCGATATTATCACCTGAATTATTGGGGGACAAGTCAGGAATCTCAATATTAACTTCTGGTGGTTTGGAAAGAGGAAAAAATGGTTTATTAGATGTGCTAGGATTTATAGAAGCAAAAGGGTAGATATCCTCGTGAAAAAACACAGCTCTAGAAACAAAAGTCCTCTGAGTAGTTATATCAAACACCTTATATCCTTTCTTACCATGAGAATATCCCAAAAAAATACCAGGCAAGGCCTTTGAATCAAACTTCTTCCTGTGAGATAATAGTGTAGATACAAAACATAAACAACCAAAGCATTTAAGCCTAGAATAATTAGGCTTAGTCTTGAATAGGATTTCATAAGGTGTCTTTAACTTTAAAACTTTAGAAGGGAACTTATTGATCAAATGTGTTGCAGCCAACACACATTCTCCCCAAAAATGAACTGGTAGATGAGATTGAAATAAAAGAGCTCTAGAAGTCTCCAATAGGTGCTTGTGTTTTCTTTCCACAATTCCATTTTATTGTGGAGTTCCAACACATGTGGTTTGATGTAAAATTCCATGTTTCAAGAAAAATTCTGCTTGAGTGTTCCCAGTACCAAGCTCAAATGCATTATCTGAATGTATGACTTTTACTTTTCTATGAAACTGCCTCTCTACCATGACTAAGAAAGATTGTAAAACAGGAAAGACATTTGATTTGGTGCTAAGAAGATATGTCCAAGTACACTTACTATAGTCATCCACTATAGTTAGAAAATATTTGTACCCATCATATGTGGCAGTGTTGTAGGGACCCCATGTGTCTATGTGAATTAATTCAAACACTGACTTAGTAGTAATGAAACTGTTAGGAAAAGGCAACTTGGATTGTCTAGCCATAGGGCATACAACACATGGCACAGAAAAATTATCACAAGAAGAATTAGGAATAGAAGAAATATTCTTCATATTACTCAAAGGCATATGCCCTAAACGCTAGTGCCACAACTTGTTCTTTACATAAGATTGTCTAAAGAAGGAAAATAAAACTGGAAATCTCTTTTGAATACATGATTTCTTCCTTAAAACAAATTGACTACTAAGTAAACTTGGCTGCTTGGAAGTGAGTTCCAAATGCCTTGATTGTAGAAGATAAAGACCAAAACTTTGTCTACCAATCACCAGAGGCCTGTTCATTGAAAGGGCCTGCAGAAAAAAATAAAATAAATATGTGAATAGAAGTAGACAATTATGTTGCTCGCATAACTTGTGAACTGAAAGCAAATTGAACCTAAAGGTAGGAACATATAACACATTATGAAGAGTCATGTTAGGAAAAATTGAAACCGTTCCGAAGTGTGTGACCCTGACTTTATGAGAATTTAATAAATTTATGTCTTTAGGTTTAGGCAGAGTAGTTAAATTAGAGAGGGCAGTTTCATCAAATGTCATATGTTCAGATGCACCACTATCTAATAGCCAAGTTTCTTTGTTATTGTGTGCAAAGCATGAAAGGCAATTATGAGAAAAAATTATACCAGTGCAGTTAATATCTACATTGTTCTCAGAACTGCTGGCTCCCTGTTTGCTCATCTGAACCTGCTGAAGAAGCTGCAAGAGTTGAGAGATGTTTTCCTGAGTTACTGACTTGATTCCTGAGTCATGTGCTCCATTTTCCTCAGAAGTAAAAACATTATTTCCTTCAATTGTCCCTTGGTATTTCTTTTGGCTGGTAAACATGAAATCTGGGGGAAACCCAATTAACCTGTAGCATTCTCTGACCACATGACCTGGCTTCTTGCAATATGAGCACACGTTGTTCTTCTTTCCCTCATATCCAATTTTCTTCCCTTTTGAGTCTCTCATATTGAACCTTTTTGCACCAGAACCCTATTGTGCAGCTATGAATGAAGCAGAATCTCCGGGATAAACAGGAGAAGCATTTATCTCCCCTTGCTTCTCATCCTGGATGACCATTGAGTAAGCTTGACCAAGAGAAGACAAAGGAGAAGACAACAAAATATTGCTCCTCACACCTATATAGGTGTCATTGAGTCCCATAAGGAACTGCAGAAGTCTTTGGTCTTGGCGAGTCTTCAGATTTCTTCCTTTTTCACCACAAACACACTCACATGAACAAGTAGAGAAGTTGATGAGTGTATCTAACTCATCCCACAAGCTTTTCATTTTTGTGAAATAACTAGATACACTAGAATTTTCTTGAACCAGGACACTTAATTCTTTCTGTAGTTGAAAAAGTTTAGCCCCATTTGTTTGACTAAACCTGTCTTCTAAATCATTCCACAGGTCTTTTGCACTGTGCGAGTATAGGACACTCTCTGCTATCTCCTTTGATAGAGAATTGAGCAACCACGAGAGGACCATGTCATTACATCTTGCCCAAGCACCTTGAAGACCAGAATTTTCATCTGGGATAGAGAGGGTTCCATCTATGAATCCTAATTTGTTCTTGGCAGGAAGGGATATGATTACAGCTCTACGCCAAGCTCCATAGATTTTTCCATCAAAAGCGAAAGAAACCAAATTCATCCCCGGATAGTCAGAAGGATGGAGAAAAAAGGAATGAGATGAATCAATCACCTCTTTCTTGGATGAACCAGTTCTAGGAACTGCAGCAGCAAGTGTAGGTTCACTTGTTTCAACCATCTTGAAAGAAAGCAGGAAAAACATAAAAAACTGAAAGATAATATTTGATGACAAGCAAATAATTTAACCTGCTCTTGATACCACGAAAGAATAAACGATTTTGAAACCAAATCATAGTTCTCTGTCTTTTCCCCATTCTTCTTTTTATTTGAATGCTTATCATATGTACAGTTATAGCCAATTTATACAAAAAATCCTATGTACTATTTTGCTAGGTGTCCCTATACTATTTTGTATTTTTCTAATGGATTTGTACCTTTGTACTATTTATGTATATACAATAAAAATGAAAAATACAGCTAAGATGTTCTAGACTATTCCTTCATATATCCGTTGGAGAGACAACTGGATAGTGGAGTCATGTGGTGCTAGCACTTTTGGGGCAAATTGGTCTTTATCTGCATCTGAGACATGTCAAGTAAAAAACTCTAGATTAGTGTTGTACTTACCAATTTTTTTATGTCCTTCTTCTCCTTTACTTTATTTATGGTACGATGCACCTCTATAAACCGATGTGCCTCGATCATAACTCCGATCATCTCCAATTTTAACGTCAACACGTTGCAGTTTTTTGAAGGGGATCAACGGTCCAGTTGTCTCCGTGTGATCTATAGGTTAGGAGTTCAAGCTATGGAATCAAACAATGATGCTTGTATCATAGTACACTGCCTACATCACACCCCTTGGGATGCGACCTTTCTTCGGATCCTGTGTGAACGCTACCCTTTTTATGTCGCTGCAGTTCTCTTTCATAGTTCCTTTTGCTAGTGTGCAGAAACTGATGAAGAATGGGGGTCAGGGTGGTTAATTAGTCATATTCATTTGTTTGAAAAACTCAGCATCAAATAAACTAATCATGAATGCCCTAGAGACTATTGGTAGATAACTTACACAAGATGTATTTAACCAGTAGTAGCTAGCTGGATTTTTCATGCACTAAATGCAAAATTACTCTTAGTGGATAAGAAACGTTCAGCGATATCTTGGCCAAACATGTTGGACTTATAAATTTTTGTTTGGTCGAAGAATTCTCGTACAATATATTAAGGTGGCATTGCCTAGCACCGAAGGTTGTGGCCTAGCGATCAATAACACGGGGTAAAATATTTTAGATTATAGTTCAAATTCTAGTAGAAACAAAAATCATTAAGTGATTTCTTTTTATCTGTCTTAAGTCTTGATAGGTAGAGTTACTTGATAGTACGAAGTAACAACTATTGAATAAAAAAGTCGAGGTACATAAAAACTGACTCGAGCCTTCATCGACAAAAAGATGGTATTGAGAAAGTCAATAAGGTAGGTAGATTACGCTTACTCATATATCAACAGCTTAATGAGTCATTTTTGAGTTGCTTAAATTGGAAAGTGAAAAAAATCTTGAGAATCTTATTTCGTCATCGATAATTTTTATTTGGATAATATTAAGTACTTCTAGAAAACCAAGTCGTAAATATTTGAATAATTGAAAAACAATCCAGGAGTCTATATATTCAAAAGTTGGTGAATCTGCTGCCGTCATGTAGGATTGACCATTAAACGATCTACATTTTTTATTCAAAGTCAACTTAGACCATTTGATTTCTTAAGACATGTGTTTGTTTTTATACTACAGTTGTAGAGCATATGGTCAAATTTTGGCTCCTCGACACCCACCCAC
>MU731051.1:126951-140982 GCA_026770625.1 Nicotiana glauca
GTAGAATCCATAATTTTAAATGATAATATAAAAAAATGTTACACTAGCATAAATTGGTGAAACAAAAAGCTAGCATATGAACATATTAAAGATGTACATAAAAACTTTTCTTCTTAGCTTTGATTGTGTATTGGTAAAATTTGGCTTTTACACGCGGATAATTTATATAACGAGATGATAGAAATATCTTCGACCGATAGCTTCTTTTAGGGGAGATGGAAGCAGTGCCTCGTTGAAGCATTACGAGGACGACCCCAGAGATCCAGTAATGCAGTTGTAATCCAGAGTCATGCTTGATTTTTAATCGTTTCCAAAATATTCGGGATCTACTCATATCTACTACGCATGGCGCTTATCCCATAACTGACGAGTAACTCGATAACTAATAACCAACCAGAGTTGAATTAAGGATATGAATGTTAGACTTATGATATAAATATCTCCTACCCTCACTTGTAAATCATTTAGATTCTGTCAAATTGGGCAATCGATCTAAACTTTGTTGTAGTATGACTCATAAACAATCTCAATAAGATTGTTCTTTCTTTTGCTAGCTTATTTACTTTGATGATTGTATTATCATTGTCGTTTATTAGTACTTATTTAGCCTAGTCAAGTGATTTATTCAACTAAGCTCTGAGTTGAACCAATTATTAGTGACCTCATTAAATATAAATTCAACTATTTTATCCTGAAATTATTTTTGGATTAAACAAATTGAATTGATAGTTGTTGCAACCTTATAATCTGTAAAATTGTTCTGATATATTTGTTAGCATTATATCTCTTAAATTCGTAAAAGGAAAAAAGTATAAAAAATTGCCATGAGTTAAAGATTATATATATAAGTTGGCTGCATTCCGATTAGGAGAATCCCATTTCAACTTTTTCCTTTGTTCATTTATTAAGTTGTTATTATATCAGTATTCCCTCCGGTCCAAAATAAGTGATTTTTTAACTATTTTCACATATATTAAGAAATTTATTTTTTAACATCAATTAACAATGAAATTAATCATATTAACCTTTGTTATCTCTTCACATAAATACTCCTAGCACATACTCCAACACTATTTACTCCAAGGGCAATGTAAGAAAAAAAATACTAATTAATTTATTCTTAAAATCTAAAAAAATCACTTATTTTGAACATAATAAAAAAGGCCAAAAAATCACACTGGAGGGAGTAATAATCTAACAAATAAAAGGACGGCAGGTGAGTTATTATTTAATAAGTATCTCTTTCCCTCGCTTATCCGCTCCCTCGGTTCTCATTAATAACCAACGAATTTACTTTTTATACACAAAATAGGAAAGAAAAAGATCTCTTTTTACACTATTAAATTATTTAAAACCAACTACACATAATTCATTAATGGCAAGTGCAAGTTGACAATTCAAAAAAAAGAAAGTAACTTTGCAATCTATCTATATTATATTAAAAGTAGAGTAATGAAGCATGAGGTTAAGCCAAGTGGAAAGCTAAAAAAAGGTTACTTGCAATTTTAAGACAATATTAAAAATTTAAGTTATAAATGAAAATGTATTAATGGAAGTAGTAGTTTAATAAGAATTGTTTTTTAATTATGATACAAATCTCTATTTAATTTAGTTAACATTTTTTTTTGTATAATTATGGTAGGGAAGAATTTTAATTAATTGATAAAACTTTGTAACTGACCTTATTTTTGTATAATATACATTATTGTAGGTATCTTTAATTAATATTTTATGTATAATTCAATTATGGTAGGTATCCTTTTTTTTAAAGAAAGAATCAATTAAATTTTCGTTTTGTTTCTTACACATTAATTTTAAGTTGAAATAATAATTTCTTTGTTTCGTACAAACTTTGTACCTGACCTTATTTGGGTGCAATATACATTACTGTAGGTATCTTCAATTAAAGATTTCTGTATAATTCAGTTATGGTAGGTATTCTTTTTTGAGAAAGAATTAATTAAATTTCTATTTTGTATAGTACACATTAATTTAAAGTTGGAATACAATTTTTTTTTGTACAAGTCTTGTATCTGACCTTATTTGTGAACAATATACATTACTACAAGTATCTTTAGTTAAATATTATGAATAATTCAGTTATATTAGTGCTGACAATTCAGACAAATAAATATTTTATAGATAAATAATATTTCTTAAAATAATAATAAAAATATTATTGCAACAATTAGAGTTTTTACGATTAATATTTGAATTGAATATTGATAGGTTAAGTTTGATACCACAATATGATTTTTGAAAATGTGGTCCAGTGGAGAAAATAAAAAAATAAGATATATTTGAATTTGAGATGGTACTTTTTTTAAATATGATAAAAAAAATCATATTTAAGAATATGAGCAATAGAGTCAAAGTTACTATTGAAATAATTTTTATTTATTATTTGTATGATATTAAAATAAATGTGATAAAAGTGAATATTAAATTCAAGTAAACTAATAAAAATCACATGACAACATTAATACTATTAAGTATTGAATATATAATAGAAAATAAGAAACAAACAGAGAAAAAAAATCAAAATTTCTATCATAAATAACAAAGAAGAATAAAACTTATTTAAATTTGATATAAAAAAATATTTTTTAAGTATGATAAAAAAAATATCATGATGTGGATAAAGCCACATAACTGAAGTTTAATAGATTAAAAAAATTTTAAAAATCAAAATATTAATAAATTAGAGATAATGCGAGGTTATTTATACTAAGAATTAGTGTAAGAATAAAATAAAGTAAATATATAATGATTAAAAATATTATTAATAAATTTAAATAATTTCATAATTTTAAGTTTTAATTTAATATAAAATAAATATTTATTAAATTTATATAATAATAATATTAAAGGATATAAATAGATTATGATATCAAATAAAGAAGCATGATAATGATAGCCACATAAGAAAATAAATATATTAGATAACTTAATAGCAATAATCAAAAATTTAAAAATATTTAATATTAGAAATAGAAGGAAAAGACGATTTGAACTTGATATTTAGATTAAATTATGGTGAAAACGCTCAAACTATAGATATGATTACAAAATTAAAGCTTTACTAGATTAAAAAATAAAAAATTGGATAACAAATTAATATTAAGGAAATACAAAATAAATATTTCATGAAGGTAATTTTATGAACGAAAATTAAAGTCCAATTTGTATCTAATGTTAAAATAGAAAGAAAATTTAATTACACGTGATACAAAAAATAATTATAAGAAAATTCAATAGATATAAAATATAATAATAAAAACTTATCTATTAATATTTTAAACTAATTCAAGGTTATAACTTAAAATAAAATTTGATATTATATATTTTATTTATTGGTAAAAATTAATGTAAAAAATTAATTAAAGATTCATAGTATGGAAGAGGGTGTATAAAGAGGAAAATCCAGATAGTGTGAGAATATTTATACTTTGAATTAATTAAGTATAAGTATATTAAATAATTAAATAATACTCAAAAATATTATTGAAAGATTTAAGTGAAAAAAGAGTTTCAAGTTAGAGGATAAAAGTACAAAAATAAATTAAATTTTAGGAATAAAAAAATTTATATTTATATATGTTTGTCAAAAGGGTAATAAGAAAGATATCAAGTCAACTGGTAAGCTAATAAAAGATCATATGAATATAACAATGTTAAGTAATAGATAATGCAATAAGCAAAGATTACAGAGAGAGTTGTTTTGGGTGGAAATGTAGAAGGACAAGACTTATTCGAATTTGCGGTGAAACATAAAGTGGTAGTAAGAATTTTGTTAAATAATATGCTCAAACAAGACATATCACAAATGTGATATGTTTAGTACTATTTAATATTGACCAAATACAACTGCTAAATCAAAGAGTTGGATTGTTACAAATATAAAATAAAAATAAAAAGAAACATATTATCTGGGAGTTTTAAATTTTAAGGTAATTATAATAACCAAAAATACAATTTGATATTTTTGTTCGCGCATCGCGCGGGTATATATACTAGTATTATATTAAAAGGAGAATAGTATGCATTGTGGTTAAGCCAAACGGCAAGCTAAAATGAAGCCACTTGGCAATTATAGGACTACATTAATTATTAAAAATTATAAATGGAAACATAATTAAGGGAAGTAGTTTAATGAATCTTATACATAATCTAAATATATCTTAGACAAATTTAATCTCTCTCTTTCTCTAAATATATATATATATATATATATATATATATATATATTGATCCACTTATAGATTTTCTTCTAAATTAGCTAGAAATATGGAGTAAAAGGTAATTAAAAACTATAATAGAAAAATATAAAAATATAAAAAGACGTAAATTGAGACAACCTATGACTATTTATACTATTAAGTAAGATAAAATATAAAATAAAACTAAAATTTACATAAGATATTAAAGATTTATTGACTCCAATAATTAAAAAAATTCACACAGTAAAATAAGATCTTACATAAAGTATACAATTATTTATAAGATAAGAAAAAACTTAAATATTTATATCTTCTATATATATCTGTATTATATTAAAAGGAAGGTACTGAGGCATGACATTAAGCCAAGAGACGTATTTAGAAAATGTCACTTAGCATTTTTAAGACATAATCTAAATAGGTTTTAGACAAATTTAATAAGGATTAAAAGAAGTTAGATTTGGTCAAATTTAATTTATGGTAAAAATCAGTTAAAATTGACTCACATTCTTATAGTAAATAAATTTGATAGCTTCCAAATATAATTATTCACTAACCGCTTGATATGTTTTCTTTTATTTCATAATTTTATTATTTTTAAAAATAGTACATAAAGAAATAAAATGGTAGTGAAAAATATTATTATTAGATATAATGTGTTCAAACAAATAAGAAATTAACTTTTATGATTAATACTAAAATGAATGTGGTAGAAATAGATATTAAATTAAACAAGCTAATAATGTAATAATATTATGTATTGAATAATAGAATAGAAGTATGTATTAATAATCATTCAAGTTTAAGTAAAAACTTTCTCTCTCTCGGCGCACGTTAGATGATTTAACTTGCGCCATCGCTGGAAAATGGGAGGAAGAGGGAGACCAAAGAGAAATCAAACCAAACTGATCATCACATATCGAGGAAACAAGGAAATTAACTCACAGGAGCAAGGGAAACAACATGGAAAAGGGAAAATGCAGGAAAAGGAGCTGGATCTGGACAGTGACGATGAGCTAAGCTGGCCAGATCTGAGCTGCAATCGAGTAAGTCCGAGCATCCCAGCAAGCCCAGCTAACATAGGGATATCAAAAATCAACTCACCAGCTACCATCGGAGAAGCAAGCATCACTAGAGCTAAAGTCAATGAAACAGTAACAAACAGTAATGGTAAGATGCAGGGCAATGGAACAGTACCTGCGCGAGCTGAGGATGACAAGAAGAAACCAACAGATCTAGGCAGATCATGGGTTGGACTATTACATGACAACAAGTTAGCTGCAAAAGGAATGGATCTAACATACAATCCACCGGTGATACAAGAGGGTGAAGTTGTAGTGCAGATCCTGGAGGAAGACATAGCTGATGAAATACAGAAATGGAATCGAGCTCTAATTTTCTATGTAGTTGGAAACACTCCAACTATAGGTGCTGTTGAACGATTCATAGCCGCTCAATGGGGGAAAGCCAGGAAACCTAAGATACTATATCATAGTGATGGCTATTTTATAATTCTCATGAATAGCATTGAATAAAGAGATGAAGTGATAGTAAATGGACCATATACTATGAATAGTAGACCTATAATACTGAAAGCTTGGACTGAGAATTTTGATTTTAATGAGGAGGTATTTGTGACGACCCGACCCGTCGTCTCAGGTATTACCGTCTCGTTTTCCCCATTTTCAGCTTCTTTATGCTTCATTATCCGTATCTTGTGTAATCAGGTTGATTTGCAATGGTTTTGATAAGAAATGAGACACTTAGTCTCTTTTAAGAAGGCTTAANGGTTGATAGGTGAGATTTTGATCCGAGAGTCGGAATGGAATTCCGAGAGTTGCTGTAGCTTCGTTGGATAATTTTGGATATGTGTGCAAATTTTCAGGTCATTCAGACATCGTTTAGTCGGGTTTTTTATTGAAAGTGCATTTCGGAAGTTCTTGAAGAACTTAGGCTTTGATTTGGTGAAATTTAAGGATTTTGATGTTAACGATGGTAATTTGATGATTCGAGCAAGTTTGAATAAAGTAATAGATCATATCTATGCTTTTGGTTGAGGTCCCAGAGGCCTCGGGGTGATTTCGGGTGGTTAAACGGTGAATCTGGAGTTTGTTGCATGGAAGAGGTTTGTTGGTTCTGTTGTTTCCGCATCTGCGGAAAAGGAATCGTATAAACAGTTCCGCAGATGCGGGGGTTGGATCACATAAGCGGATTTGGGTCTGGGAACCCTTTTCCGCAGAAGCGGTCGTGGATCCGCAAATGCGTCGACCGCACAAACGGTTCTAGACCGCATAAGCTGTCCAGGGGATTTTAAGTGTGACCGCATAAGCGGTCGTTTGGTCGCATGTGCGGGGACCACAGGTGTGGTTATTTAGCCGCAGAAGCAAAAATCGCTAGTGGCAGAAGGGTTTATATCATTATTTCATCCGTGAACTTATGTCATTTTTCCTCCATTGTGGAGCAATTTTGAGAGCTTTGAAGCGATTTTGAGGAGGGATTCAAGGGAGAAGGATTAGAGGTAAGTTCCTTGGCCTAATTATTCAAGTTTATGGTAGAATTAACATGGAAATTGGTTAAAATTCATTAAAAAAGGGGTAAAGCTAGGGCTTGAGTCTTTGACAATTTCAAATTGGGATTTGATAGGTCATTGGGCTCGGATTTGGGAGTTCTTGGTATGTATGGACTCGTGGCGAGACGAGGAATCCGGTAATGTAAGTTTTGTAATTTTTCGAGCAGCGGGCCCGGGGCTCGGGTTTTGCTAGTTTCGAGATTTTTGATATTTTTCGATTGTTTTCGATTGGGTATTGTTCCCTTAGCATATTGTGATGTATTCGCTCTGATTTTGGTTAGATTCGACACGCGTGGAGGCCGGTTTGAGGGGAAAAGGCGCTGCGAGCTAGAGATTTCACCGGTTCGAGGTGAGTAATACCTGTAAATGATATCCTGAGGGTTTGAAACCTCGGATTTGCACATCATAGTGCTATATTTAGGTGACTTGCACGCCGGATATGAGCGTCGGGTAGAGCACCGTTGGGGATTGTGACTTGGTTCGTCCCGGTTGTTGATTTTACCACGTATTTGACTGGAATTTATTTGTTATCACTGTTGTTTGGGCTGATTGCCGTACTTGGGCTTCGGGCCAATTATTTGAACCCTTCGGGGATTATTTTCACTATCTTCCTTACTGTTTTGACTTATCACTTGAACTCAGTCATACTATTTCTCCACTACTTTACAACTCTGCCACTTTCACTCATATTGAGTCTTAAATGATAATTTAAATGATAATTTGGGCTGAGGACTACTGTTTTACTAGTGCCCGAGGGGCTTGTGACGATATTCTGATTGAGTGCGGCCGAGGGCTGGATGTGAGAATACACGGAGGGATGTGAGGTCTAGGGCCTGGATGTGAGGATTATATATGGATCGGACTGCACGCCACAGTAGTATATTATATAGATCGGACTGCACGCCGCAGTAGTATATTATATGGATCGGACTGCATGCCGCAGTAGTATATTATATGGATCGGACTGCATGCCGCAGTATGTATATATTGGATCGGACTGCACGCCGCAGTAATATATAGCGCTTGGGCTATAGGAACCCCTCCAGAGTTTGCACACCCACAGTGAGCGCGGGTACCCATATGGATCGGGCTGCACGCCGCAGCGAGCTATGGATCGGGCTGCACGCCGCAGCGAGCTATGGATCGGGCTGCACGCCGCAGCGAGCTATGGATCGGGCTGCACGCCACAGCGAGCTATGGATCGGGCTGCACGCCGCAGCGATATGTGGATCGGGCTGCGCGCCACAGCAGTTATTATTTGATACTATTTCTGAGAGGGATTTGAGATAGAGAGAGAGAGAGCCCGAGGGCTAGTTCAGTTTGAGATATTGCCCGAGGGGCGAGCTTTTATGTGCTCATTTTGCATACTTCTGCCTTTTTCCTGTCATACTGTGGTATTTGTGCCCGAGGGGCAGATTTTCTGTGCTAATCAGCACTAACTATTTTGAAACCATTTTCGTAATTACTGAAAAGACCATTTTCGAAAGAGATTTGAACTGAGCCAAAACATTTCTAAAGGTCTCATGGTTTTAATGTTTTCTCATAGGGTTGTACTGCTCTATATAGCATAATGGAGTGCCTTACGTGATTTTTTGCTGCTCAGTTATTATTTATTTCTATTACTCACTGAGTTGGAGTACTTACTTTACTCCCTGCACCTCGCGTGCTGTTGCAGGTATTATTCACCCGGTAGCGGGTTATTAGCTGATCGAAGGTATTGCTATTGAAGCTGAGCAAAGTGACCGCCAGTGTTCGCGACACCAGATTATTTCCTTTGGTTCTAAATTTTATTCTGTATATTGTTGGCCCTGTAGTTGTATTTAGACTTCTCTAGATGCTCGTGACGTGTGACACCCCGGTCAGGTTGTGTTGGGTGGTAAATGTCGGCTATTAATGTCATTAAGTCATATTATACATTCATTTATGTTTATTAATTGTTAAAAAGGGGCATTGTTAATATGTTGGCTGGCCTTGTCTTCACGAGAGGCGCCATTACGACCGGGTTCGGGATTTGGGTCGTGACAGTGTTGAAAACCATACCATTGTGGGTAAAGTTCCCAACACTTCCACTGAGTTACTGGAGTAATAAGGCACTTAGCAAAATTAGAAGTGGATTTGGAAAACCATTGTATGCAGATGCTTGTATAACTATGACTGATAGAGTTTGCTATGCTAGGGTTCTCATTGAGATGGATATAACAAAGAACTTACCGGGAACAATTAAGCCGATTGATCCAAAGGGAAAAATCTATGAACAAATTGTACAGTATGACTGGGAACCACAGTACTGTCAAACCTGCTGTCAAATAGGTCATTCATGCCAGAATAAAGGAGCTAAGAAGCAAGAGGGGGCAAACAAGTACCTGGAATGCACCAGCAAGAAAAGATATGGAAAGCTGTGAGGATTTTAGATCCTAAGGCAGATAGAATTGATGAAAAGGGCAGATTCCTGGAACAAATGGAAGATAAAAGGGATGAGGTACACAGGGAGGAACAATGGCAGGTGGCAAAAGGTAAATCTGCTTCAAAAAAGAGTGGAGATGGCAGGGATGAAAGAGAAGTAAACATTGGCAATGCATTCACTGTCCTTATAGATACAACTCAAAGAATGGTCCAAATGACAAGGGAACAAAACAAGGAGAGTGAACTGCCTAGGGATAGAGGCAGAGGGGGTTCCAACAATCAAAAAAACCATTAATGATGAACATCATAGTTTGGAATGTGAGAAGAATGAATAAAGTGTATAAGCAAAAAGAATTAAAAAGTTTCATTAAGGAGAATAAGGTAGTACTGATAGCAATTTTGGAGAATAGGGTTAAAGAAGTAAAGGCAGAAGGTATTATAAGGAAGATAGTTAATAACTGGAGATGGATAGCCAATTATGCACAGGCTCCAGGTGGAAGAATATGGATTGCATGGGATCAGACAAGGATAGAATTTGAAGACTATAAAATGCACCAACAATACATAATAGGGGGAGTTATAGGGAGACAGAATGGTATCAAATTCAGATTGGGTATTGTATATGGAATGCATACAATACAAGACAGGAAAAGGCTATGGGAAGATATGGAAAAAGAAATTGCTGGTACTAATGATCCTTGTGTGATACTAGGTGAATACAATACCATTTTGACAAATGAGGACAGGACTCAAGGTACTTAAGTACAGGAGTATGAAGTAAAAGACTTTAAAGACTTCATATGGAGGAATGGATTAGCTGAATTAAAGACAGTAGGTAGGAAGTATACATGGACAAACAACCATGTACATAGTAAGATTGACAGAATACTGGTGAATGCTGCTTGGATTCAAAAATGGCCAGAAATGGAAGGAAGGGTGCTATAGCCTGGGTTTTCAGACCACTGTCCACTGAGCATACCAATAAGCTGTGAAAAACAGAATGGTGGGAGACCTTTTAAGTTCTTTAACTGCATGGTTCAACATAAAGGTTTTGAGGAAGCTGTACATCAATGCTGGAACAGAAGAGAAGAAGGTGACCAATGAGCATAGTATGGAGAAAACTCAAATTGCTAAAGAGTAAGCTGAAATAGATGAATAGACAAGAATTCAATAACACTGAGAAAAAAATCCAGGAGGCAAGGTGGAAATTGCAGGAGATTCAGAGGCAAATGGATGTACCTGGTTGCAACACAGATAATACAACACAAGAAAAAGAAGCAAGGAAGGAGCTAGCTAAATGGATTGAAGTTGAAGAAAGCATTATGAGGCAAAAGTCAAGGATCAAATGGCTTAACTTGGGAGATGCAAACACAACATATTTTCATGCATGCACAAAAAGTAGGCACGCCACTAACCATATTGGTTGTTTGTATAATAATGCAGGTCAAATACTTAACACAGGAGATGAAGTGGAAGAGGAGATCCTAAACTTCTACAAAAATCTACTAGGAACAGCAACAACACAATTACCAGCAGTGAACACAGAAGTTATGAAGCATGGGAACACATTGAATAGACAGCAAAAATTGAACCTGATAAGGCCAGTAACTGAAGAGGAGGTCCAGATAGCACTTCAAAGCATAGATGACAGCAAGGCTCCAGGCTGTGATGGATACTATTCTTATTTTTACAAGAAAGCATGGCACATAATTGGCAAGGAGGTGACTCAAGCTGTGGTGGAGTTTTTTGACAATCTACAAATGTGTAAGCAAGTAAACTGCACTACCATAACTTTGATTCCAAAAGTGAAGAATCCTAGTAGCATCAAAGAGTATAGACCTATATCATGTTGCACTGTACTATACAAGATCATCTCTAAAATCTTAACAAGTAGATTGCAGGAAGTATTATCAGAGGTGATAGATAATTGTCAAGCAGCTTTTGTGCCAGGAAGAGTGATAACAGATAATATTATCATGAGCCATGAATTAATAAAAGGATATGGAAGGAAGAATATATCTTCTAGGTGTATGCTCAAGATAGATATGCAGAAGGCCTATGATTCAGTAGAATGGGTATATGTAGAACAAGTAATGAGGCAGTTGGGGATTCTAGGAAGATATATAACCTGGGTGATGACATGTATAACCACAGTATCATACTCAGTCATTATAAATGGGAAACCACTCAAACCATTCGAAGCAAAGAAAGGGTTGAGTCAAGGGGACCCATTATCACCACTGCTATTTGTCATAGCAATGGAGTACCTATGCAGATTACTTAAGCAGCTAAGGATAACAAGAACTTCAAGTTTCATCCAAGGTGTGCTAAAGTGAATCTCATACAGCTAGGATTTGCTGGTGATTTGCTACTATTTTGCAAAGGAGAGGAGAAGTCTGTAGTGGAAATCCATAAGCTGTTTCAGATTTTCTCCAAAGCTTCATGTCTAATAGCTAACACAAGCAAGAGTAGTGTGTATTTTGGTGGTGTAGATAGTAGAGTGCAGCAAAGAATCTTGGAGACACTAGGATATACTAAAGATGATCTACCTTTTAGATATCTTGGTATCCCATTGAGTATAAAGAGGTTGTCAATAGCCCAGTGTGAACCATTGATAGATAGAATGTTGAGTAGAGTGCAATGCTGGACATGCAAGCTCCTATCTTATGCAGGGAGAGCAACACTGATCAAAAGTGTCCTGGGAACACTTCAGAACTTTTGGGCACGGGTCTTCATACTGCCTAAGAAGATCATATAATTCATTGAGACAATATGTAGGAGATTTCTATGGACTGGGGATGCTGAACCAACAAGGAAGGCTTTGATTACTTGGGACAGGTTATGTATGCCAAAATCAGCAAGGGGGCTAAATTTCACTAACATTGAGATATGGAACAAAGCTGTTATCTGTAAGTTGTTATGGAACTATGTAAAGAAAAGGAGAAAGTATGGGTACAATGGGTTCATGCTTACTACATAAAAGGTAATAGCATATGGGAAATAGAACCTAGGAATGCATCCTGGGTAATACAGAAGATCTTCAAGGCAAAGGAGCAATTTCAAAAGGCAGGCTACTCAGAAGATGAAGTGAAGCAGATAGGGAAATTCTCCACCAGGCAGATGTATAAGAAGCTACAAGGGAACTTCCAAAAGGTGCCATGGAGAGGACTTGTATGCAATAACAAGGGAATGCCTAAATGGACCTTCATCCTAAGGTTGGCAATCCTAGACAGACTAGCCACCAAGGAAAGACTTGCTAGATGGAGCAAACACGATGATACAGTGTGTTCTTTGTGCAATCGAAGCAATGAAACAGTGCAACATCTTTTCTTTGAATGTGATACCACATGGGAACTTTGGCAGAAAATATTACAATGGCAATGGATAATGAGAAGAAAGAAGCAGTGGCACGAAGAAATACAATGGGCAGCAGAGAAGGCAACAGGGAAGAGTGCAGGTGCTAAACTATACAGAGTTGCAATGGCTGCAGTTGTCTATCATGTGTGGCAAGCTAGGAACAGATGTATATTTCAAAAGGAAAAGTTCAATGTGATAAAAACAGTTAAAATGTTAGTGCAGGAGATTCATATACGAGCTCAATGTTACAAAAAACTGGACAAGTACCTAAGCAATCTAAATTGGTACGCAGTATAGTATAGAATGATTTAGTAGTATAGGGGACAGAGTAGTATCCTTTAGTTGGGGCAGCATGTCCAACAGAAGAATATAGACAGGGAGTCGAGGATGTATATTGTAAATATTTACTTGGTAATAAAATTAGTTTAATTACCAAAATAATAATAATAATAATAATAGAATAGAAAAAAATAAGGAATAAATAGAGTGAAATTAATCAAAACTTTCATCATAAAGAAAAATGATAAAACTTATTTAAATTTGAGATGAGAAAGTTGTTATTTATCTATTATGAAAAGAAAAATGATATTATGGAGAATACCATGCAACTTATGTCTAAAAGATATAATAAGAACTTAAAAATATTATAAATAAATTAGAAATAGCATGAGAATATTTATGCCAAGAATTAGTTTAGAAATTTAAATAAAGTGAAATAAAATATTTAAAAATACTATTGATAAATTTAAACAACTTAAGAATTCAAGAAATATTTTAAAATAAAATAGATATTTATTTTAAGATTAAAAAAATTCCTAGATTTATCTTTATTATATGAAAGGATAGTAATGGATAATAATACTAAATAAAGTGGCACCAAAAATTAAATTCTTGTTAGATATAGAAATAAAATTTAAAAATATAAAAAAATATCTAATATAAGTAATTTTATTAACTAAAATTAAAAGTCAAATTTTGTATCTTGAAACTAAAAGAGAGTTTTTTTATTGCATGTAATACAAAAAATAAATATAAAAAACTTTAATAGATTTGGAATATAATAATCAAAGAACTTATATATTAGTATTTTATATTAATTAAAGTTACAACTTAAAGTCAAATATGATATTATTTTAATTACATGTAACATATTAATTAAAAATTTCTTAGTAGGGAAGAGACTGTATAAAGAAAAAAATATATAATATGAGAATATTTATACTTTAAATTAATCTAAAATAAAATAAAGTAAATAATTGAATAATATTTAAAAATATTATTTATAGATTTAAATAATAAAATAGTTTCAAGTAAGAGGATAAAAGCGTAAAATATATTAAATTTCAAGAATAAAAAATAATATTTATCAATAATTATTAAAAGGATAATAAGCAAAATATTAAGTCAATTAGTAAGCCGATAAAATCATATGAAAGTATAATAATGTTAAATAATAAATAATATAATAATTATAAGTAAAAA
>MU731051.1:151442-161557 GCA_026770625.1 Nicotiana glauca
TCAAATAAAACCAATTCTCCTTTAACAATTTAAGAAATGAAGTTTAATTCTTTTAGAAATTTACTTACTAATTCGATGTGAGTTAAGCAATTCAAGCTACCAATGTGTTCACAATTAATCTACGTACACATGCTTTTGGGTCCTAACTACCCGGACAACAACATAATAGTAGCTACGCACGGACTCTCATCACCTCGTGCATACGTATCCCCCACAAATAGGAGCACATAATCAATTACTTCACCTATGGGGTAAATTCCCCCTCACAAGATTAGAAAGGAGACTCACCTCGCTCCGATGATCCGCAACCGGCAATCTACATTCTTCCGAAGACTCACACCAACGCACAATGCTCCAAAACTAGCCAACGATCATACCAATCCATTAATATATGCTTGATTATACCTTACAACCTAATTTATAACAATTTCTAACCCCGAACGAAAAGTTGACAAAAATGCCATCGGGCCCACGTGCCCGGAATCCGAAATTTTTTGAGATAAAGGTTACCCATGACCTTAGGAACTCAATATATAATTTACTCCTAATTCTATGCTCAAATTCGTGGTGAAAATCCAATAATAAAATTTCTAGGTCTTTCTACCAAAACCCCAAATTTCCTACACAATTCATGCTTGGATCCATACAAAGTTGATGTATTTAAATCATAATAGGCGGGGATAACATACCTTATCATTGATAACAAAAATATCTTCTTGAAGCTCTCCAAAATCGCCCCCAAGCCAAGAAAATGTGGTGTTGTCACGACCCAAAATCGGGTTTTAAAAAACCTTCTGCCCCGGCGTTTTCCGCTTTTGCGGTCCAGCTTATGCGGACACACAGGCCGCTTCTGCGGTTCCAAATAAGACCCCTCACTTCCGCTCCTGCGACTTTCCAACCGCAGGTGCGGTTCCGCTTATGCGGCTACCCGACCGCATCTGCAGTCCCCTTCACTATTGGCCAAATCGCTTCTGCGGTCCACATTCCGCCTCTGCGGGGCCGCTTCTGCGGTCCCATTTCTGCAGAAGCGAAAATACCAGATACCAGCTGCCCAGTTTTTTCAAAAATCCAACTTTCGATCCATTAACCACTCGGAATCCTTCCGAGGCCCCCCGGGACCCCAATCTATCCCAAAACATATTACAGACCTGCTCGAGGCCTCAAATTATATCAAACAACACCAAAATCACGAATTACACCTCAATTCAAGCTTTATGAACTTTGAAGTTTCCTACTTCTATTTCCGATGCCGAAACCTATCAAATCACGTCCAATTGACTTTAAATTTTGCACACAAGTCATATTTGACATTACGGACCTATTCCAACTTCCAGAATCGAATTCCGACCCCGATATCAAAAAGTCCACTCCCGGTCAAACTTCTCAAAACCTTCAAATTTCTATCTTTAGCCAAATGGCTTCAAAATGACCTACGGACCTCCGAATTCACTTCCGATCGCGCCCTCAACTCCAGAATAACCATACGGAGCTACTCCCATTTTCGAAATCCCAAACGGACATCGATAACGCTGAAATGCACTTCAAGCCAAACTTAAGAAATTTCTTCAAAAATGCTAACTTCCACAATGGGCGCCAAAACGCTCCCGGGTTACCCAAAACCCGCACCGGGCATACGCCCAAGTCTGAAATCATCATACAAACCTGCTGGAACCTTCAGATCCCATTTCTGAGGTTGTTTACTCAAAAATTCAGTCCTAGTTCATCTCTCCAACTTTAAGCTTTCAAAAAGGAGAATTTCCATTTAAATTCAACTCCGATCTTCCTGAACTTCAATTCTGACCATACGCACAAGTCACCATACCTGAAATGAAGCTGCTCATGGCCTCAGAGTACTGAATGATGTGCTAGAGCTCAAAACGACCGATCGGGTCGTTACAGGTTCTGGAATCGTCTTGCATTTCCTCCATCCTGATATGATATACTGCTGCAAACACCACTCCTAGCACATTTTTCCTTGGATTTCTCTGATTTACATTGCTAGTTATCCATTGTACCTCAGCTTCCCAAATTCCAACCCTTCTCTTGTAACTTAACCATTCAAGCATCCCCTTCCATGAGCTTAGTGAGTATGGACACTCGAAATACAAGTGATCATGTGTCTCTTTTATGTTACCTCCACACAGTACACAAGAATGGTTCACCTGAATTCCCTATTTTGCTAGTCTGTCAACTGTAGCTAATCTTCTTTGTATTGCCATCCATAAAATGAATTGTTTCTTAGGTAATATTCCTGTTAACATGACTAGAGCTTTCCATTGGACTTTAAGGTATTTTAGAGTAGCATGAAGATAGGCTTTCTGAATGCTGAATTTCCCATTCTGAGCAAATGATTCAATTGTTGGTATGTCATTAGTCCACCATTTTCTGAATGTAAACAGTTTATTCACTATCCAACTAGCTTGCTTTGGAGTTTACATTGTAATAATGTCATTCTGCTTTATGTAGTGGTTGTGTATCCATTTAATCTGGAGCTTGTCCTTCTTAGCTATTAGAGCCCATAGGAGTTTAGTCAAAGCAACTTTATTCCATCTCTCGTAGTTGATAATGTTTAGGCCCCCAACAGCTTTTGGTTTGCATAATGTTTCCCATGCTATAGGATTTCTATGAGTATTCTCATGACTACCAGTCCATAAATAGTTTCTGCAAATTCCATTAACCAGTTTGATCACCTTCTTTGGAATTAGGAATACTTTAGCCCAGTATGTTTGCATTTCAAACAGGACACTTTTAATAAGTTGTATTCTTCCAGCATAGGACAAGAGCTTTGATTTCCAGCTTCTTATCCTCTCCACCATCTTCACAACTAAAGGCATGCATTGCTGAATAGTAATATTCCCTGAGGGCAAAGGAACTCCCAAGTATTTGAATGGGATGCTGCCTGCTGATAGCTGAAGTTTTGCTAAATTTTGTCTTTGAATTCTATAGGCACACCTGCTATTTATAATGAGCTCTTTTCCAAATTTGCTTGTAGACATGAGACCTTGGAGAAATGATCAAAAACTCCCATCACTAACTTCATTGAAACCTCATCAGCTCTACAACACATCAGTAAGTCATCTGCAAAGCAGATATGTATGACTTGTAGTCTAGCATATTTAGGATGAAAGTTAAAATATGGATTCTGATTCAGTGTCTTCAAAGATCTGTTTAGGTACTCCATTGCTAACACAAACAAGTATGAGGACATAGGATCCCCCTGCCTTAGCACTTGCTGTAAAATTATCGGTTAGTCCCCCATTCAGTAAGAGAGTATAACTGATTGTAGATACACATTCCATGATTAGTGCTACCATCTTGTATGGTATCCCAAACTCAAGTAGTACTGCTTTCAAAAAACTCCACTCAACCGAGTCATATGCTTTCCTAATGTCCACTTTGATCATACATCTAGGAGAAACTATTTTTTGAGAGTACCCTTTTATCAGTTCATGAGCCATTATAACATTGTCAAGAATATTCCTCCCTTCTATGAAGGCAAACTGAGAAGGTCCAACCAAAAGATCCACAACTAGTTTAAGTCTATTTATCAGTAGCTTGGCAATAATTTTATACATGGTTGAGCAACAAGCAATAGGCCTAAACTCCTTCACATAGCTGGGATTTTTCACCTTTGGAATCAATGTAACAGTTGTGCAGTTAATTTCCTTCAATAATTTGCCAGTTTGAAAGAATTGTTGAACTGCTTCTATGACCTCCTATCTAATGATTGGCCAAAATTCCTTAAAGAATTCAGCAGGGTATCTATCCATACCTGGTGCCTTGTCATTAGGTAGATTCTTTACAATTTGACAGATCTTTTATGGTGTTACTGCTTTTAACAATTGTTGTTGCTGGGCTAGTGTTAGACAAGGGCCATTTCATGCTATGTTGACATCTATCCCTGGTAATTCATCTGCTGCTGTCCCCAATAGTTGCTGAAAGAACTAGATAAATTCTCTTTGAATGTGTTTGGGCTCAGTGATCTTCATCTGTTGTTCATTATAAATGCAACTCACCTTATTTCTTACTTGTTTGGCCTTCATATAAGCATAAAAGTATTTGGTATTGCAATCTCCCAGTTGGATCCATGTTGCCCTCGACTTTTGTCTCATAATTTGCTCTTGAATTGCTTCCCATTTCTCTATGCTTTTTAAGGTCTTTCTTTCATCTTCTATCAGTTGATTATTGAAGTAGTCCTCATTGAGCTTCCCTTGTACTTCCTTCAGTGTTTCTCTCAATTGAATCAGCTTTTGATCAATTGAGGAATGTTCCTGTTGAATGTCCCTTGTTTGTTGTTGAATAAGCTGCAGTTTCCTCCATATAGAATACATTGCATATCCTTTGATCTTTTGACTCCAAATATTCTGGACCACTTCTTTATATTCTCTTTGTTGCATTACTGATGTTAGTAATTTATAGCGCCTTTTCATTCTAACTTTTACCACATCAGTATTTATCATTATAGGGGTATGATATGAGCATCCTGGGAGCATATATATTGCCCCTACCCCATTATATACATTGAACCAATCAGCATTTCCAAATGCCCAATCTATGTGGCTGTATATTCTGACATTTGCATCCCTTTTATTGCACCATGAGAAATTGCTGCCTCTTTTTGTGATTTGTCCCACTCCAATATCATCAACGCAGCTTTGGAAGTCAATTATTTCTGCTTGATGAGCTGGAATTCCATTCACCCTATCATCACATTTAGCACACTGTTGAAATCTCCTATTATGAGCCATGGTTCAGTAGTTTGCATGCTCCTCAAACTTCTCCATAGTGGAATTATGTTTTGAGTAGTGTGGAGGCCATACACAAATGTTTATAACTGGTAAATGCTAAATTTTTATCCTGCACTAGGCAGTGAATCATTTGATCAGTGTTCTCCAGCACTGATACATATACATTTGCTTCTTTCCATATTAACCATATTCTACCATTAGGTGCGTATTCATAATTGTCTTTGAAATGCCAGTCTATTCCCATATTCATTTGAGTCTTATGCACCCTATGTTTTTTAACTCTAGTCTCCAAAATAGTAATCAAATCTACTTTATTTGACAGCAAGAATTTCTTTAGTTCTCGCTGTTTTAAGGACTTATTCAGTCCTCTAATATTCCAGGATACAATGATCATAAGGGTTTGTGAAAGCTGGGATTACCCTCTTAAGCCGTTTGGCCTACTATAGTGCTAGAAGATTGCCCCTATTATCCCTCAGTGGATGACTTCTCCAATATTCTCAGTGGAGCAAATGCATTCCTTCTAGCTAGTTCTTCATAATTGACCTTTGTCTGTTTTGGTTTACCAGCAGCTCCTTGAGTTACCACTGCCTGCTTATCTCTGTTATTGACTTGAATCTCCACAACTGGTTCAGTTTGAATCTCTTGTTGCTGGGCATTTGTATTATTGCTTTCCTCTGTAGCTGCTTTAGGTTGCCATTCATTTTAGTTTTCTTCTTCCTTCTTCTCTTATGCTTCATTGGTTCCTCTTCTTGTTGTGTTGCTTGTTTACATTCTCCAGTAACATGTCCAAATTCATTACAATCTCTATAGAATTTTGGTTTCCATTCAAATTCAATCCTCTACATCCAGCTTCTATTTGGCGTTTCAACACAAATCTCCTCACGCATTGGTTGTGTAATGTCCATTTCAACAAGTATTCGAGCATATGACACCCTCTCACATTCTGCTGTATTTCTATCAGTGCAAATAGGTTTGCCTAGTAGGCTAGCTATCCTAACTAGGTTTTCCTCTGCCCAACACTGGATCGGAAGTCCAGGTAAATCGATCCAAATTAGAACAATTCGCATAGATTCATTCTGCATCTGGAAGTTAGGATCCCAATCCTTCAACACCATAGGTCGGCTATTGAACGTGTAAGGGCTATTTTGCATTATTAGGTTCTTATCCTCCATAGATTCAAATTTAAAAATAAAATACCCGTCATCATGCAGCAATACTGTTGGAGTTGTGACTGTACTCCATACGCCATAGACGAATTTGAGCATTTCCTTGAATGACGGATTTCCTCCTAAGACATAACCTATCAAAGATGTTTTCCATCGTTGTGATTGTTGCTCTGTCTCCTTTGGGTTTAATTTGGCCATTTTCACTCCGTTCTTCACTGTCGGAGGATAGAATTTGAGTTGCATGCCCTTTGTTTGAACTCTGTTGCCTTTCACTACTTCAGCCGTAGTCCGTTTTGCTTGAGATCCAGTTGAGTATGTTAACTTTCGTGCCGCTATAGTTGTAGTTATTTCCAGTGGTTTCAATTCTTCCTTCTCCACCTCCGGTGGAGCTTGCATGACTGTAGGAGCACTTCCCATACCTGGTAGCCAATGTAACAGTTGTATTGGAGCTATTTTTTGGGAAATTCCATTTTCTGGAGTAATTAGTCTAGTCATGTTGTCAATTGGGGAGTGAGGTTGTGTAGGGTGGCTGTGGTGATTCCAGTGAGGCATCATTCGGCGTTGTCAGCTTCCTCTTTCAACAATTACCGGAGTTTCTCTCTCTACATCGCCCTTTCACTATTGCGGTTGCTTATAAGATCAAAATTATTATTCATAATTCATCTCGTGGAATAAAATTTTCAACTCATATTGCCTTCAATTATCCAACGAATATTTTTTTAATATCATTTTATGTTGTCCTCTATTTTAATTTGTTTAAAAGAAATACCTTTTGATATATGAAAATTGTTTTAGGTTTAAATTTTTTCTATTATCCTCAATATTATATCTTATAATTATAAAAATATCATTTCATGCTTAAACGACACATTCTAACGGTGCTTTTAATATGTATTTAACGAAATATTTTTTATTGAATTTTCTATCCAGTCAACCAAACCATAAACTATATTCACTTTTACTTGGCACGTTTTAACTTTTTATGCTCCTTAAGAAATAATAAATGAAGCGCATAATTTACCATGATATCTATATTAATTGATGCATATTTTATTGGATTTGAGAAAATAATTTGAAATGAGTAATAAAAACTCTGGTTATACTCCCTCCGGTCCATAATAAGTGACAAATTTATTTTGGATACACCCATTAAGCAAATACTAAATTCTAGACGAAAATAGTTAGCATGATTGAACTACCCTTCATTTAATGTTGCACCATGGTTATAGTAGCACTTACTTCTATTCTCAAATGTGAGTAGTAAATGACTTTTTAGGGATATGTACATAAGGGTAATTTTGAAAAAATAAATTGAATTTTTTCTTGATTTTATAAATGGACACTTATTTTTCGGTCAAAAATAAAAGATAAATTGGTCACTTATTGTGGACCGGAGGGAGTAACATGAATTTTTTTTTTCTCTTGATTAGAGCCGTCAATATTGGCTTGGCCCGTTGGGCCAGGCCAGCCCGTGATTTAGCATGGCCGAGCTAGAATTTTTGGAGCCCGTTTAAAAGCGTGTCTTTTAAGCGCGGCCTGAGTAAGCCCGTGGCCCGTGAGGATTGACTAAGGTTGGGCCGGGCCGGCCCGTGTGCTTAATAAAATATTTATTTAAAATATATAAAAATAAAAAGTATACTGCCGTTAGAGATGGAAAGTCGGAATTGGATCTTTACTAAAAGGAACTAAAACTTGACCTTGAGAAGTTTCAAGAGATGGTTGTTGTCATGTATTGGAAGGACCATTCTAGAAAATATCCCGATCTTTCAATGATGGTACGTGATGTACTTAGTATTCTTATTACTATTGTAGCATCGGAATCAAAATTTAGCATTTGTGGTGTGTTCTTACAAAGTAAAGAAGTTGCATTTGTTATGAAAATGTCTAAACACTTGTTACTGCTCGAAATTGGCTGCACAGGTTTTTCCAAACTCAAACCGGTAATATTATTTTATGTCACTTTAAATATTACATTAATTTTTAAAACTTAATTATTTTTAATATTTAACTAATTAATATTGCATATGAATTGTAGATGAAAGCGAAGATGTTAAAATAACCTTGTCACAAGCGGATTCAAATATATTTGATGAAGATAATATAATGCGTTGGATATCTCATAAGCATCATGAACGTTCTCTTAAATAGTTTGTTTTAAGTTTTGACTTTTAGTGAATGAAATATAGTCTTGTCTTTTACTTTTTTAGTATTTATTGTAATATATTGGAACAATATAAAAAGTTATTAAATTTTGCGAACATTTTCCAATAAGATATTTTTTAAAATTTTAAATAATTATCTTTTTTTTAGGGCCGACCCGTGGGACCCGCGGCCCGAGGTGGGCTAATCATTATAAGGCCCATCAAAATGATAGGCTAGCCCAGCCTAACCCGTCATTACTAAAGCTCATGTAGGTTGGGTTGGCCTAGCCCAACCCTTATTGACACCTCTACTCTTGATATGTGCGAGGTGTCAAATAAAAATAAAAACTTAATTTTAATATACATTATAGTAAAAGTGAAAGAGGGAGTAAATATATAATATTAAACTAATCCTTCTGTAACTTGTCATGTAGACGCGTGCAGAGAATTAATGCACAATCTAATGAATGCGAACAAAAAGCAAAGGCTACATTTTTATTCTAGCTTACGAAGAAAAAGCTCAACATCTGTCTCTCAGTAAAACCTCTGATATTTAGCTTTCTCTCTCTAGAAAATCATTACATACAACATTCACATTTTATACATTCAAAACCCTAGCAACTTTCCGATCCTCCTCCGACGATTGTTCTCCATGCCGCCGGAGAGAGGAAACGGAGCTCCGATTCTCTTCATTTATCTCAGCTGATTTCGTTTTGATCCTTGCTCCTGAGTATTTTTGTGTTTCGGGAAGGTTCTAGAAGAAATGTACAAAAACCAGCTGCAGGAGCTGGCACAAAGGAGCTGCTTCAACTTGCCGTCTTACACTTGTATTAGAGAAGGTCCGGATCACGCGCCGCGGTTCAAGGCTACTGTTAACTTCAATGGCGAAATATTTGAGAGCCCGAATTACTGCTCTACACTTCGCCAGGCTGAGCACTCTGCTGCTGAGGTTGCATTAAATGCACTCGCTAATCGCGGTCCTTCCTACTCGCTTGCTGCTAGAATTCTGGTATTTTTTCCCCATTTTAGTGGCAAAATGTTGGGGTTTTCCCCCAGTCATTTGTATCAGATGGACTTTTTACGCTTTGCCTTTTGCGATTGACTTTGCTGAAATTAATCTTCTTTTTTTTTAAGTTTTTTTGAATATTTAGGAGGTTTTGCTTGGTAGTATAAAAATATTTTACACAATCAGGTCACTTATTAGTTAATTACTGGTAAATCTCTTGATAAGCATTAGTGACTTTTCAAACCATTAATGTATTTCTGTTTCTTGATCACAGTCAGGTCACCTATTAGGTAATTACTACAGTTTTTCTTTATAAAATTTTTTCCCAACTTCTAATGGTCTGTAGCTAATTGGTCTCATCATGTATTGCTGCATCATTTCTGTATCGTGCTCAATTTTGTAGTTAGGTAAACTTAATCCCAAAACAAATCTGAATTTCCCTGATCAATATCACAAATATGCAGTAAAAATGACAGTACAGGTGCAAGTAAGTCCAACATTTTATAATCACAAGTTGTGGTGGATTTTATGCCATGACTAGTTGTTTTTAATTAATATATGGTTCATGCACTTATTTGTGACTGTATAAGGCTCATGGTTACTTTGGCATTTTGGTTTCTGATTCTTTGAACACTGATTTGCAGGATGAGACAGGGGTGTATAAGAATCTGTTACAGGAAGTTTCACAAAGAGTTGGAGCATCATTGCCAGCATATACGACTTTCAGATCTGGTCTAGGACATCTTCCTGTCTTTACCTGCACGGTAGAGTTGGCAGGTGTAACATTTACTGGCGAGCCAGCAAAGAATAAGAAGCAAGCTGAAAAGAATGCAGCCATGTCAGCTTGGTCGTCTCTGAAACTATGTAAGTGATTCCAGTGTCTATTAACCAACTCATCTTTGCTGCATGGACTATTTGGGAACCTTATTTCTTTATGAAGATGTTATTGTAAAGCTGCATTGGATGTATGGATGTGGGTGGTGGCAGGGCTTTTTGAGTTGTTATAATGGGCAAATCATGAATTGTGTGTGGATTTAAGTTTTTTTTTTTTGGG
>MU731051.1:170217-180910 GCA_026770625.1 Nicotiana glauca
GGAGGAGGGGAATGTTAAGGTGGTTTAAATGGTGGGACAAAGGGAATTAAATAAAGAAAAATTACCAGTTATGCCGGCTCATAAGTGAGTTGGTATAAAAATTAGCCAATGCATAAAATATTAGCCATATTAGGCAATTAGCTATTTGTAGCGGAAAAAAAAGTCAATCTTTTTCTTTCTTTTGAGTGGGTATTATTGGAATAGATTGGATACATCTTAAGGAGTTTAAATCCCGGTTTTGGGATGATTTTATAGAGTTTTGAGTTGGTTTGAATTAAAAACTCGAAGTAGAATATGAACCTGGAAAAAATGATATTCAATCACACTGTGTATCAATTGTGTATCACATATTTATCATATTCATATGTTGATACATGTGTCAAAGAAGAATTTTTGAACTAGACTAACTACTAATTTTGATACCAAATCAGTCCAAATCACCTCCAATACAACATAGCCAGTAATATCCCACACCGTGGAGTCTGAGGAGGGTAGTGTATACGCAGAACTTACCCCTACCTTGTGTAGGATAGACAGGTTGTTTTCAATACACCCTCGGCTCAGGAAAGCATAAGCACTACATTAATGAAAATATAGACAAGAAGGAACAACACCAAAAAGCCATAAATAGCAGAATAAAAACAAGATAGTAAGGTAATCAACAAAGAAAGAAGGCAACGGTTAGTCATATAAACCTACTACCAACAGAAAGCGAGACTGCGTACCAATACTACTGTTATAAATACTCTAGACTACCTATTATACTACCCTAATCTTCGACCTCCATACCTTGCTATCAAGGGTCATGTTCTTGGTCAGCTGAAGCTGCACCATGTCTTGCCTAATCACTTCTCCCCACCTCTTTTTTAGCCTACCTCTACCTTTCTGTAGGCCCTCCAATCTCAACCTCTCACACCTCCTTACCGGGGCGTCTGTGCTCCTCCTCCTCACATAACCAAACCACGTAAGTCACGCTTCCCGCATCTTGTACTCAATAGGGGCCACACCAACCTTGTCGCGAATAACCTCATTTCTAATCTTATCTAACCTGGTGTGCTCGCACATCCATCTCAACATCCTCATCTCTTTTACCTTTATCTCCTGGACATGAGCTATCTTGATTGGCCAACACTCAGCCCCAAACAACATCATCGGTCTGACCATCACTCTGTAGAACTTACCTTTAAGTTTCGGTGGCACCTTCTTGTCACACAGAACACCGAAAGCGAGTCTCCATTTCATCCACCCCCCAAATACGATATGTGACATCTTCATCAATCTTTCGAACCCCCTATATAATAGACCCAAGGTACTTAAATTGCCTCTCCTAAGGATGACCTGCGAGTCCAGCCCCGCCTCCCCTTACCCTCCCTGAGTCTCGCCACTGAACTTACACTCCAAGTATTCTGTCTTGGTCCTGCTCAACTTGAAATCTTTAGACTCCAAGGTCTGCTTCCATACCTCTAACTGCGCGTTCACACCGTCTTGCGTCTCGTTAATCAATACAATATCATCTGCAAAAAGCATGCACCACATCACCTCCCCCTGGGTGTGGCGCATCAGTAAGTACGTACATCGCCAGGGCAAAAAAAAAAAGGTTGAGTGACAACCCCTGATGCATCCCCCATCATAACTGGAAAATGGTCCGAGTCCCCACCTACCATCCTCACTCGGGTCTTTGCTCCATCATACATGTCCTTAATCAGCCCAATGTATGCAACATGTACACCTCTAGCCTCCAAACATCTCCACAAAACCTCCCTCAAAACTTTATCGTACACCTTTTCTAAGTCGATGAACACCATATGCAAGTCCTTCTTCCTCTCCCTGTACTGCTCCATCAATCTCCTAACAAGGTGGATGGCTTCTATAGTAGAAGTGTCGAACGTCCCGGCATGAAACCGAACTGGTTCACATGGCAGCAAGTTTACCAGTTACGGCGAGGCACCCCCTTCAGAGATCCACCTTACCCTATTTATATGTTCCAAACTATTTATAATCTTTGAAATGCGTACTTGGATCATCATCTTAGTTACCTTAGTGTCTCAAAGTTTGATGCAAAGGGTAAAGTTTCCACTTTATCTTGATGTTAGATATACAAGTAATCTGCAGTGAAATATGACTATTCAACTCAAATGGGAGAAATATAAAATTGGCCGGCATTCTAACCCAACCAACTTGATGTAAATTGAAACTACATAAACCAATTTCCCGGAGGACAGATAAGTAATCAAATTCAAACAACAGTCAAGATCAACCTACTAGATGACGTATTAGCTACTACAGAAGAGAGGATTTGGGGAAATGGAGAAAGAATGCACCTCTTGAAGGTCTATCCAGTCTAGGTGCTACTGGAGGCTGATGTGCTGAAATCCATGATCTCAAAGATCTGTGAGAAGTATTTGGAATCATTAGCGAAACAACTTAAGGGCATCCTCCAGGTTTACAAACTAAGCATTTCACTCACGTTAAAAATGGAGAAACCATGTAGAGCTTGAGGCCAGTCATCCCACGAGATATGACGTCATTACTTGCTGG
This sequence comes from Nicotiana glauca, assembly GCA_026770625.1. Taxonomy (NCBI): domain Eukaryota; kingdom Viridiplantae; phylum Streptophyta; class Magnoliopsida; order Solanales; family Solanaceae; genus Nicotiana; species Nicotiana glauca. The sequence continues at coordinate 172,756 of MU731051.1, forward strand.
TTGAAGTTCATCCAGTCTTTGCCATGCAATCTCCTGAATTCAACATGCAAACCAACAAATTTTAATTCCCAGAGGAAGCATTCATAGTCTTCTCGTATTTGAATATGAGCTTTGCATATGCACAACCTAAGTGATTATATCATGCCAGCTCCATATACAATCCGTAAATTTTAGAATACATGCACGTGTTTGCATGCAATTTGTGCGTTGTGTAGAGAATGATCGTCAATGTTAAAGAAATGGGAGAGCAAAATGAATGTGCATGTTACAAAAATTAACTTTTAAAGATTCCTGCAGATGTCAACCAATTAAAGAAGATTAATTCTAGATAGCATCTAAAGTATCAACTTCATGCATAATCATGAGAGGAAAGACACTCCTTAGCATATCTTTTGTGATTGGCATTGCAATAGTAACTCAATTATTCCTCCGAAAATAAAGTTCAATACTTCATCCTAATAAATAATGGCTATAAGAATCCTCAGGGGTTGGCCCGGTGGTAATTGACTTGAGCCTTGGGGTTTGCTCCCTTTCAAGGTCTCAAGTTCGAAACCCACTGGGTGCAAACAATTTCTGAGAGCCATCGGACTGGGTAAAACCTGAATTAACCGTGGTGCACTTGCGGGAAACTCCTTGCCGAAGGCCTCTGCACCCCCAGGATTAGTCGGGGCTCGAAGAGACTCGGACACCCGACGCAAAATAAAAAAAAAATAAAATAATGGCTATAAGATCCAGCTGAAATGTATCAGCATGCCATACATACATAACATACATTTCATTCAACAGGGCATCACTAAACTTTGTACACATAATACATGGCATATGACATTGAGAAATGTGAAGTTCAATGGCAAGTAAATTTACAAAAGGATTCTGCTGCTCCATATAGTCGTATTAAATTAAGGTAGTAAGCTCAGAAAATTATCTATTAGCATGGGCTCCAACAAACAAATTCTTGCACATAATCTTAAAGTCAACAAAGGCAAGCAAATGATATATCATCATTCTAAAATAAATGTACTAATAGACCATACAGTAATTCAATATTAGCAATATTTTAATTTAGTTGGGACAGCATAAATCCATCTATTAAAGATATAACAAGAAATGGGCATTGATAAATGGATTACACTTCGACAAGAGTGTTTCTGATATACTGATCTCCTTTTCAGCTTTTAAATTGCACAAAGTATTTCACTTACACTAATTTCTTTTTTAGTTTGTGGGGCAAATGCTGTATCCTCTTTCACTCCAGCTATTATGTAAAGCCGCACTCTTTGCTGTCCAAAAGTCATTTCAAGGAATTGATCTATATGAAGAAGTTTTGATACATCAAATCCTGTTTCTTCCAAGACCTGCATCCAATATAGAGCATAATTTAGATAGTTGAAGCCAAACCGGGCATTGTATAAAGATAAACCATGGAAAGTAATTACTTAAGGTTGTCCATGAAAAGGGCAAGAGAACAAAAAAAAAATAGAAATAAACTGTTGCTGCCAGCTCCTCAAAGGATAATCTTAGGCCTCGTTTGTTTGCATTTAATGGCGGTATAAATCTTAATCATAAAAATCTCAGGCATTAAGTGCGTTTGTTTTCAAAGTCCGAATCTCAACCCTTAAGATTTCATTCATTAATTGTGTGTGTTTTTTTATTTCACACCCACTTAATGGGTATGTATAATTAAGATCTATAACAAAGACTTAAATTTATTAAGATGTTATCATCCACATTCATTACTAACTCTTGCCACCACCTACCATTAGCAACTACTACCACCACCATCCTCAACCATCCGCCATCACACATTCATTACCAACTGTTGTCACCACCTACTATTATCAACTACTACCACCACCATCCTCAACCATAGCCGTCATCACTACCGCCACCCACTATTCCTGCCACCATCATCCTCAATCATAACTACACACTCACCCACCTCCACTACCACAACTAACCACCTCATCGCTATCACTAACCATAATCCGCACTGCCCACCATTATAAACTACCACCATCCACCATCACCTTCCTCAATCACAATCACAGCCACTACCTCACTATTATTAACGATCATCATCCTCAATCACAATTTCTATCGCTACCAATCACCACTAGCAACTACGTAAAACCACCACCGTTAGATTAATTAGTATTTTGTTTGAATTTTATGCTTATTAATTTTTAAATAAAGATAGATTTTGTATATTCAGATGTTAAAAAAACAATCTTAGTCATTTATTATTCAAATCTTAAAACACATCTTAATATTCAGATGCGTATTTAGATTCAGATATCTTAATCTTACACATCTTCATATTCAGTATCTTGTTTCTTCATCAGATATGTATTCAGATTCAGACGTCTTAATCTTAAAACAAATAAATGAGGCCTTAATCACATATAGAACCACCAAGATTTCATAACAGTTACTCCCTCCATTCCAATTTATGTGAACCTATTTGACTGGGCATGGAGTTTAAGAAAAAAATGAAGACTTTTAAAACTTGTTGTCCTAAACAAGCCATAACATTTGTGCGGCTTGTAGTGTTAAACATGTCAGAGCATTTGTGTGGCTATAAAAGTTTCTCATTGAGGGCACGATTGGAAGTTTTAAGTAAAATTACTTCCCAATTTAGAAAGGGATCATTCTTATTGAAACGTACTAAAAAGGAAATAGATTCATTTAAACTGGAACGGAAGGAGTACAATCTTCAATTTGGAGAAGTCAGATCCCATACCAACTTATTAAAACAGAAAAAAGTATGATCCTAAAACTAAACTACTATAAAAGTAAACTATTGGAGACTTTTCTATGACTTCTAAATAGCTTGTAACTCAGTTTTTGATAAACCGATCCATTCACAATGAAGAAATTAAATCAGTTTATGCTCTTTTCCTTTGAACCACAAAGTTTTGATCCAAAAACAGAGGAACCAAAAATGTTACTCCCTCCTTTTCAAGTTATGTGACACACTTCCCTTATTAGACCGTTCCATAAAGGATGACATATTTCTATATTTGAAGATAATATAACTTTAAACTTTTCATTTTACTCATTTGACCCTCAATGAGATGTTGTATAGCCAACAGAAATATTATGGCCCCACAAACCTTTTACCTTTAAGCTTTTAAGACCATAAGTTTCATCTTCGGCCATTGCTCCTCCTTTATACCATGATAGACCAGTACCACCATGGGACATTAAGTACAAACCACATACGACATATTCCTCATGTAGAACTTAAATTGAATTTTCTTCGTGGACTGGTCCAAACAGCTTTCTCCATAAGTACAAAATATTTGATGTCTCTTCTTTACACAAAAAATTCAAACTCAACAAGTCATGACAACTGCGCCTCAATAATCAATATTAAATATGTTGGGGTTGGTGGAATAAATCCTCATTGTCCATATTGCTTCATTTTAACTCATCTCAGACAAATTAAAAATTAGTTTCTCTAACACAAGAAGTTATCTATGTCTTCTATTGGTATGTAAATCTCTAACAATACTTTAAAACTAATAGCAACCATTGGACCTACAGAACGTACTAACAATCTTTTTTTGGATAAAAGGTAAGGGTATCAAAATATTGATTACTGAAGCACCAACAAGGTGCATGTACAAAAGTATATACAAACTGGTCATAAGACCAATTTATCCTTAACATAGATAGCTAGGAAAATTTATCAGTTATCTATGATATTTACATATTCATGTTTTGACCAAAATGACAAGTTATAAACTAAAATGTTTGAGTTGGTGCACAAAATAGCAAATTCCTCTAATGCATCTTTGATTTTGCTCCTCCCATAGGGACCCAAATTATTGTCCTTGGTATTGGACGTGTTGACGCGACACATTCAAGGGGAGGTTCCATGGTGTATGTTATTTGCAGATGACATAGTTCTGATTGACATGACTCGAGACGGTGTTAACGAGAGGCTGGAGGTTTGGGGACAGACTTTAGAGTCTACAGGTTTCAAGTTGAGCAGGACCTAGACAGAATATTTAGAGTGGAAGTTTAGCGGGAAGCGAACATGAATGTGAGGTTTGATACACAATTTATCCCCAAAAGAGGAAGTTTCAAGTACCTTGGGTTAGTGATACAAGGAAATGAGAAGTTGATGAGGATGTCACACATTGCATAGGAGCAGGGTGGATGAAATGGAGGCTCACACCCGGCGTCCTAAGTGATAAGAATGTGGCACTGAAACTTAAAGGTAAGTTCTACAAAGCGGTGGTTAGACCGACTATGTTGTATGGGGCAGAGTGTAGGCCAATCAAGAACTCTCATATCCAGAAGATGAAAGTACCTAAATAAGGATGTTGAGATGGATGTGCGATCATACCAGGTCAGAAAAGATTAGAAATGAAGTTATTCGGGAAACGGTGAGCGTGTACTCAGTGGAGGATAATATAAGATGCAGGAGGCGAGACTGAGATGGTTTGGGCATGAGAAGAGGAGAAGCACAAATGCCCCACTTAGTGTGAGGGTCGGCCTTGGTGGGTAGGAGTAAAGGTAAAGGTAGGTCAAAGAAGTATTAGGGAGAAGTGATTAGGCAGGACATAATGCAGTTGGAGCTTACCAAATACATGACTCTCGATAGGAGGGTGTGGAGGTCGAGGATTAGGGTAAAAGGCTAATACGTAATCGTGCGTTTTCCTTTTCTTTACCAGACCGGTAGCATTAGTGCTAGTTTGCTATCCTTACTATTCATAGATTGCTATTACTACTTATTGTTGATTGCTATCTTTCGCTTCTGTTTTCTTAATATCTATGTTGCTACTTGTAGCCACTGCTTTTTTTCATCTTCTCTTTAGCCGAGGGTCTAACGAAAACAGCTTCTCTACCTTCCCAAGGTATGAGTAATGATTGCGTACACACTACTCTCTCCAAACCCACTTGTGGGAATTCATTGGGTTTGTTGTCGTTGTAGTTGCTTCCTATAAGTCTCTTATATCAGCATTCCAAGCATTCCAGTCCAGCTGCTAAAGACTTGTGTCAACCTACTGGCTATCGCTAATGCGATATTGAACAGCTGTTGGAAAATGTCCCATAACTCCATGTTTTTCTATAATGCAAAAACAGATGATTTGAAATTTCAACACAGGTAGTCTCTGCTGCAGGGTGCATAGCCTCTTTTAGCCAAATTTCGATGAGTGAGACGGGCTTCATTTAAAACTATCCACCCAAAAACATGCAACCCTCGGAGGAGCTTTTGCTTTCCACAATAATTGTGGCCAGTCAACAATTTCGCCCTCCAAAAGACAGAGCATCTTTGTAACCAGACTTAGCAGAATATTTGTTGCTGCTGTATGCAAGCCAAAACAAAGAATCCCCACTTTCATCAATCCATCTTTCTCCGTAAGTCTTTTGAGCAAATCTAACAAGTTGTCCACTTTGCAATTGTGGCAATTTCTTCCCAAATTTAAATTCCAAGAATTTGGTTTCACCTAAAACTCAATTCCCACTAACTGGTATCGCCTATACCTAATTCCATTGTGCTCTATCTTTTGCTAGGTTTGCTTGGATTCCAAGAGATTGTGGGTCTTTGAAGATAACTTCTTTTCATGTGATTTTAGGTCTACCTCGCCCCCTTTTTAACACCTTCATTCACCATTGTTTAGGCCTATGGAACGGTCCATCTAGAGGTCGACTTAGTACATGATTAGATTATCTCAAGAAACCTCAGTTTATGCTCTATATATGCTACTTGCACCTTATGCTGAATGTGGTCATTTTTAATATTGCCTAATCTTGTATCGCCGCACATCCATTTTAGAATTTGCATTTCTTCGACATACATCTCGTGGATATGTTGGACCTTAGAGGCCCAACATTCACTCTCTGTAAGGCCCCGTGAAATCCCTACTCGAAAACCTGGATCCCGTGGTGCCAAGTTAGGAACGCGGACCTTTTTGGATTGAATAATGCATTAAGAAGTCAAGAATAAATTTTCAGAAAATACAAGAAATGCGGTCCAGAATGCGGCCGCAAATCAGGTATGCGGACCGCATATCTGCCGCAGAGTGAGTCAGAATGTTGGTTAAAATTGAAGTCAGCTATGCGGTCGAAAATGCGGTCGCATAATCGAAATGCGGACCGCATAGTCGTCGCATATTCTCCTTTGGATTTTGTGAGTGTCAGTTCTGCGGTGCACTTTGAGATCGCAGAACGTGAATGCGGACCGCATTCTTACCGCAGACTAAGTCAGAGTGTTTAGTTTCAGGGGAACATTTTGCGGTCCATTATGCGGACCGCATGTTTACTCTGCGATCGCATATTTGACTCGGGGCTCGAATTTTCTATTTTTTAACCCGAACTCCCTATCGATATATCCGGTGTTATAGCTCATTTTAAGCATCTTTCTGAACATTTCTAGAGGGAAAGAGAGGGTTTTTAGAGAGGGAAAGTATACCCATCAAATTACTCCATAAGATATGGCTAAATCCTTGAAGAAAATCAAGTGAAGACCCCTAGACCTGCATCTCAAGAGGTAATACTTCATCACCCCAGCTCTTGTTTGTTTTATTCTCAGATATAAGGGGTCACTAGTGAGGTTATTCATGGGTATAACAACGGATTCCTTGCATGCATGTTAAACCTTAGAGTAGTGGGAGGTGGTGAATTAAAGAGGGGTACAAAGTGATATAAATTGCTCTCAAAAAGGGTCCTAAGATCATATTGCACCTCTAGGGTTTGTCAATATGCTTGAACCAAGCTAGAGTCTCAATTTCATCTCTAATTCTCGATTTAATTTGTAATTTTTACTCAATAGATCGAAGTGCAAAGAATTCCGGAAATTTGTAAAAGAGTAAGGAAAGCTTTATTGAGGTATGCATGGCTAAAACCCCCTCTTTATTAGAAATTGAGCTCCGTTGTCATTACGAAAGTAGGGTGAGAGTTGAACTGGCTAGTGTATTGATTGTCATTCCGCATTAATTGATTTGCATATATCTATACATATTCGTGAAGGATGTGCCTCAATGTGAATAATGTACCAATCTTGATAATTAGAGAATGATGAAAGGTGCAGATATGTGTTGAATTACTTGGGCTATAAGCCGACATCGAAACAAAGAACTATTCATGCTAGCTATGTGCTCACTTACCTGTGATTTGCAACTTGAATTATCCTTGATATATGTGTCTATGATCACAACTTGTAAAATGAAAATTGAAAAGGGAAAACTGTTAGAATAGTCATGTAAATAGGAGTAAATAAATAACCCTAATCCAACATATATTAGGAGTAGGACATGTTATGTATGTGTATATATATAGGGCTCATTATAAAATATGTCAATAAATCAATAATATATTTTCTCCCGTGCTTTCTCACATGGTATCAGAGCTATTGGTGAGATAATTATCGTTGTGCGTCATTCCAATGACATCCGGGAAGAAATCAGGCGACACCGTGCAATTTTCCGGTGATCTAATTGACTGTTTACATCATAGTCATTATTTATCGGTGTTGTGCATATACCAACACCACCACAGTGTTCTCCATCTCCGGGCGACCAAACCCCAGAAAAAAATCACCGGAAAACAGTCACCCACGCGCCGTCACGCGCCTGTCGGAGCACTGTTTCCGGCGGCGCGTCTGTTCCGGTCTGATTTTGGCTTCGCTCCTTCAGGACAGTTGGATCGCCCTGCAATTCCGAGCCTGTCCATATTTTTATTTTTTAATTCCGACCACTTTGAGTTTTTCCGGCGACTACATTGATTTTTCCGGCAGCTACGGTACTTTTCCGGCAAACACAGTGTTTTCTTCATCTGTTTCAGAGAATTTTCAGTTGATTCTTTTTGTTATTTGGTGATAATCCAACCATGTCTTTGGGAGTCTATGCTTTCGGGTCTAGAAGCCCGGGTTCTGGCAATCCGGTGTTATGATTACCTCAGAACCTTTAATGGGAGGTTCAAACTACTTAGATTGGGCTTCATCTGTCGAGTTGTGGTGTAAAGGTCAAGGAGTTCAAGATCATTTAACAAAAAAGGCTAGCGAAGGTGATGAAAAGGCCAAAATGCAGTGGGAGAAGGTCGATGCTCAGTTATGTAGTATCCTGTGGCGATCTATTGATTCCAAGTTGATGCCCTTGTTCCGTCCATTCCAGACATGTTATTTAGTTTGGGAAAAGGCTCGTAA
>MU731051.1:192527-203373 GCA_026770625.1 Nicotiana glauca
TAGTTTGAGCTAAGTAATTTTTGCAAATAAGATATCTCCTGCATTAGAAGAACTGAAAACGGTACCAAAGAAACATGAATTTTAATGGGGAAAAAGGGATGATACCTTACTTAAAGAATTCTGAAAAGAAGTTCAGCTTTTTATTCAGTAAGATATTTATATGTGCATCTCTAATCATGATAAAAGGAACTCAGAAAGGTGGGGCAAACCATTATATCATCGCTACCAAGCTTATCATTCACTGTCATCTCTTAGGCAAAATCAATCAACTTAAATCAACTAAAACCAATCAAGTAACAGATAGCCTTGTATGCTTCCACAAACATTTACAACAACAACAAAAAAAAAACTAGTGGGTTCCCACAAGTGGGGTCTGGGAAGGTAGTGTGTACACAGACCATACCCCTACCGTGAGAGGGCAGAGAGGTTGTTTCCGATAGACCCTTGGCGAAAGACAAGAAGAAAAGAATCAGAAGCAACAAGGTATTAAGAAAACCGAAGCGAAAGAATGCTTCACAAATATTTACATGAATCTTTAATGTCAATTGGAGCACTGTTCAACTAAAAAGAATTTACTTCTTGATTTGAAAAAAAAGGTAAAGAGAATTTACTTCTCTAACTGCACAAGTGTGGTCCTCTTCATCCTTATTCTTTTTCCCACGTGGAAAACTCCAACTTGAACCCTTCCATCCCTTTACTAGCAAGCACTGCATTTGAAATAAATAATCCATGAGATGCTTAAAATCCAAAAGACACAGTTTGAACAAGAACTCAACAGTACATCAGGAAATAGAACCTTGAAACATTACAACAAAAAGATGACCAGACAAGAACCATGGCCGTAAGCAGAAAAAACCTTCTGGCATACCAATCATTAACTCAATTTTCAATACTCAGGGAATTCAAGGAACTTTTGATGTCATAACGGAACTTCACTAATTTGAAATAGAATAGAATTCGGAATGGCAAAATCTCCGCTCTTGGTGGCTTCACTGCCTGAGTATATTGTAACACATTTTCACCTGCATAGCTATTTCCTTTTCATGGTGTAAAATGTCCAATCCCGGGTGTAAACCCACAGTTATGAGAAACTCATTTATATCTCCTATTATTGTTCTCATGCTAGTAAGGACTACTTCATACATGCCCTTTATGGCACTTATAAATTAATATGAATTCCTTTCTTCTCCAACACCTCGAAAGGGCATTTTTTGGTGCTCTATCATATGCTTTCTACAGGTCAATGAACAGTCAACACCATGTGTAAGTTGTTCTTCCTCGTGCGATAAATTTCCATAGATCTTCTTAGCAAGATTATAGTCTCTGGTGTAGATCGACAGGGTAAATACAAACTGATTCTCTGTCATTCTTGTAATGTCCCTAAATCTATGCTCCCACTCTTTCCCAAAGTTTCATCGTATGACTCAAAAGTTTAAGGCTTTGATAATTTGCAACAAATTTGACTATATCCTTTGTTCTTATAAATTAGAATAGGGAAAAGGATAATCATCGGACTAAAAAGAATAGAGAGAAAAATGACCGCAATTAACTGAATATATGTCCTCAAAAAGTCAAAGCAGCAAAGTACTAAGTTCCAGTAACATATTAATCACTGGGTCATACATGAATTTTTTAATAAGAGACTGGGTCGTACATGAATATAGGTCCTAAAAGGTAACAGGCTTAATAAAGCACAAAATTTAGAACACCAATCAACTATAAGAATCTGACAAAGGTGATATTTATCTCTTAAGGAGAAGGAACTAGAATGTGCAACTCTCAATGCAAACGAGACTTACCCTTTCAAAAGTTTCATCAAGGATAATGGCCCCAGTTACAGGAACTCGAACCTTGTAAGAAGTAAAGTCCTTGAATATGTCATCTATGTGAGGAACATATGGTTTTAAAACGTCACAACTGTTAAACACTGCCGTTGATTAAGGAAAGCCGGAATGCTCATATGCTCATCTCTAGATACACAAGCCAACATGGAATTAGTAAGCAAAACAACTTAGGAATGAAAGTCAAAAACAGTGACCTGTCATGTCATATATGTCCACCTTATACTGTCAATATAATTCTTTCTTTAGCTAATCTTATAAAAAAATTACCCTTCTCAAAAATAGTTCTTTCTTTAGATTTTACGTTTCCAATCTTCACGAACATTTTACATGTTCAGGGAGCTCCTTAAACAAATTAGAAAAAGGAAAAAATACAAACAAAACACTCAGCCCTAAGAGAAACGCTTGAACCTTGGCCCAACAATGACCATATAGGAGAAAAAAAAAAAGAAACGAGTATATATAATGACGATTATGGAGAATGATAGCAATATCACAGTTATCCGCCATCTCGCGCCCTTTTTTCGGGTTAGTAATATCAATGTCATACTTCGCGATCAAATTGGTGGAAAGCAGGTCAAGTGGCTAATTATATGCAAAGAAAAAAGAAGAGAGGGCATTCAAGTTCGAAAGAGTAACAACATGCAAATCCCAATGAAAGAGGTAAGTTGCGTGCAAGATAATACTCTGCATTAAGAAAATTGTCGACCTAGGTCCTATCATCAAAGGATACTTAAGGATGTAAATTCCTTGAGAGTGAAAGACTTCAATGATGGATTTTTTTCTACAGAATTGTCTTCGTAAAACCAATGTGCATACTCCACAAGAAATAAAATCCTCTCAAATGATTGCTGATCTTCTTTTGGCACGTTCAAAACAAACCGACTGCGTCAAAAGAAAAGGAAACATATTTATCAAGTAAAGATACAAAATGCATAATTTCACAATCATCTACCATTAATCAAGTAAATTCAAAAGATATAACAAGCTACTAGAACCAACTTAAAGTAAATGCAGATGAAAGAGAATACACTATATGCCAGGAAAGAATGCATTTTCTTGAAGTCATAAGCTTTCATTACCATGAGACAAAAATTAGCTGACCATGCTATAATATTGACCAAAGGAAGCAATATGTCTTCCTATCCAAATAAAATACTGAAAAGGTTGCAAACATTCATGAATGATTAATTATGGAAGCATTGTTATTATATTATTGATCAATCAATCAACCACTCATCACTGCCAAATTATTTGGGGGGGTCTATTTTTTTTTTTTTTTTGAGACTGGTACCAATATATTAAGAAAAAAAGGTACTAAGGCAGTGAACCATATGTATAGGGGGAAGATCAAAACTGATCCACCACACTTATAAAAAACCTAACATGTCAACCAGGGACGCTGTATTCTCTACATACCTTACTTTACACCAAAAATAAAACAAAAGAATACAATTCATCTTAACATTCTAAAGAGTATTGTATCTGTCTTCAAAACTCTCTGTTCCTCTCTGTCCACACTGTCCACCATACACAAGCAGGTATCACTCCCCACCATGTCTTCTGAGTGACTACACCTCCAATGTTATTCCAGGACTTTAGAAGCTCCAGAGTAGTTGCAGGCATTGTCCATCTGACTTCTGAGGCCCACAATATTTGGGGGGATCTATACTGACTTCTATATCCATTTTACTGATTTACTCTATTGAACACCATTCCATTCAAACACTGGATCTCCTTGCCTATTTAACACTACATGCAGGTGTCCTCGGATGTTAAATAAGTGGTACTTGTGTCAATCACGGGTGGGCAAACTCTGCTCTTACGTTTCGTCCACTCTTTTCCATACTTTATCATTACTTGTGTCTTCTGGATGCCAATTTAAACGACCCACTCTCATGTTCATAATTCGATAAATGTCCCAAAACACTAGAAGCTGGCTGAGTGATTGAAACGTGAGTAACAACTTGGAAGCTGTAGATCTGAATTTCAATTACAACACTTAGTGTGGGCCGATATCCTTTAGACTTCGTGGGCAGAATTAACAGACACATACGTTTGAATTATAGCAAGATCGCCAATGGATATTTTAAGTGCATACTAGCTAGTTCGGATGTGCGTCATTAAAAAAAATAGGTGTTGGTTTCAATGATGCACACGCCTAGGATAACACATCTCAATGAATTTAATCACAAGTATAGGAACTATTGTCAGAACAAGCAATAGGTCTATAACGCAGTGAGAACAGAAGAGTTTAAAGGTAATATTTGTTTTAAGCAGGGCACAAAATACTCAAGTAGAACTACCTGTTCCTTCCTTTATTCAGTCCCAACAGTCTCAACAACTAAGAAATTGAACTTGCCCTTACGTTCAAGAAATTAGGAATTCCATTTCCCGCATTTTTAAATTTATCTTAGGTAGTCATAATTCCACAACGAAACAAGAGAACTCTCCATCACATGACGCTGTTGAATTACATGCAACTAATAAGACCCAATCAATCAATCAACTTCAATTCAAATACCAAATTAGGTCATTTACATGAATCTGCTACCTCTTATAACATCGACGACCAGGTCAGCTTGCTTGAATCTACTACTTCCCTCGACTACATGCATCATCTTACCTTTAAAAGTACCGAATGACGCTAAGCATCAAAACTTATATAGATCACAAGAATTAACCTCACTTTTCTTGCTTTCTAGGAGTTCTAACATTTTTATCTCCCATGATATTCATTCCAACAACATCACTAACCCACACCATTGGATGTTAATCCTCTATATCTCAAATTGAGGTCCATTTCATTCTCTATTTGATCCTCCTTACTTACACTAGCTTTTAACACTATGATCAACCTACCACAACCATCCTTTTTTATCCTAACTCAAGATCAATAGCCATTGGGCAGCTCGCACAGGCAAAGGTAACACTATATATTTTTATGACACCAATGACTGGACCAGCTTGCATTCGCCTCGACCATTCCACCAGGTACCTACTACCTCCCACCAGTACAAGTATCGAGATAATTCTATCCACCAAGGCTTTAAGCAGAAATCACCAAGTAGTATTGCCTCGCTGGGATCTGAATTGAGACATCATGGTTCTCTTACCACTTCATTAACCAGATCACACCCTTGAGTGCACGAAGTTAACACTAACTAACACTACTATAGCAAAATTTTGAAATTATAATCAGTAAAAGTACACTATTTCACAACCAAGTCCGAAAAATAGCTTGAATCACTAAAAATGCAACAAAAATAAATAAATAAAGTTTTGCACAATCACATAAGGAGCAATAGGCACCTGCAAAGATCGTCAAGGAGTTCCTGAGGAGGAAGGCCATTTTTTGAAGGAGCGCTAGAAGATCGATGAAGCCCTGACATTTTGAAGACCTAAAAAACTAAAACCCTAACTTCGATCTGGAGATTTTCACGTACGTATATACATATACTACTACGTATTTTTTGTATGCTCAGCGTATACGCATATGAGTATACATACGGAGAGAGAAAAAGAGAGAGTCGGAGTCAAAGTCGAGAGGAAAGAGCTCTTATTATTCTTAAAAATTGAACCCAAAATGCTCTTCCTCCTCACTTTCCCTCTTTCTGGTTCTGAACTTGTTGAATACTGAGTGATGATGGTGAGGGTATTCTCGGAAATTCAACCTGTGATTTACTCTCCTTTTTCTTTAATCATCATAATAATTAACGTTAACTACTAAAATCCAATTAAGCATTTAAACTTGGGATATGCCATTTGACAATGTAACTCGCATACCTTTTCTAATCATAATTAAGTTAAGTACAAAAAACAAATTATGCAATTAACGTTTAAACTTGTAACAACTATTCATGGTACTAGTCTTAGGATACGTATTTTGCCCGTGTATCCCATCTCGATGAATAAATATATTCAAAATAAGTATATAAATAGTATTATATTAAAATTATATTTTAACTATAAAATAAATTTTTATATAATTTAAATAAGAAAATAATTCATATAATATATCAATATTAAAAATATAATTACAATTCAAATAATGAAGGATTTAATGCATAAAATTTAATTAATTAAAAACTTTGAAATATAAGAGAAAACTTAAATGATGATTTTAGGCAAATGATGCTAATGAGTATATAATTACCGATTTGATGCACAACTTATAGTTTCATTTATTATTCTAATAAAGTTCAAAATTAAATAGTGGTGACTTTGGAGTTCCGATTTTGGTGTCTATTGGGTCGTTTAGTTTTACATAAGGGTTTGATCTATCGATTTTGCATGAATTTGAAAAGAATATCCCTTAAATTTATCTTTTGAAAAATAATATTATTTGTATTGCTTAATATTAAATTTAAAAATTATGGATATTTTGTTAGCCCATATGCTTTTATCACAATTTCTCTAAGATTTACCAATTAGTACAAATAACTTGTAAAAATTGCATGAGGCGCCTTATTTGGTCGCTCCCATATAACTTATACCCATTTTTTTTAAGTTTTAACTTGTATCCACTTTTTAAACAACTTCTGCCCCCTTCTCCTCCTTCTGCTCCTCAAAGTTATATCCGCCCTCAACGATAGTTCCATTAGAAGAAATTCAAAGCTTTTCAGCTTTTTTCTTGTCTTCTCCTGCAGCAGAGGCTTGACGACTTAATGAATTCATATGTTACAATAGATTAGAGAATTTAGTTTTTTTTTTTTTAATTGTTACTTCTTGTGGCAAACATTAGAAAGTGGTCCTGCAAAAGGGTTTTGTGATGGTTAACATCGAGCAAAGTACATGCCCAAGGATCGTCCTTGTCGATGGACATAAAACAGTACCGTAGAAAATTACTTGAGGTTGACACCTCGGATATGGGGCTATCCTCTTCGTTTTAGTCCTCACTCTTAAAGATCAATTTCTCTTTGGTTGCTCCAAATATTCCAACAGAGATAATTTATCTCTACTTTAAAATTAGCTAAATAAGAGACAACCTTCCAACAAGCTGAAAAGATATATGGAGCATTCACAATGTAGTAGGCTGAAGTTCAACTCTAAGAAGGCTGAAGTTTGCCAGTTACAAATAAAAACTTCAGCTCTTTGTCAGTTACAAAACAATAACTTCAGCTCTAGAGCTGAAGTTCCCTAGTTACAAAAACAAAATCTTCAGCTCTAGAGTTGAAGTTTGCTAGTTACAAACAAAAACTTTAGCTCTAGAGCTGAAGTTCCCCAGTTACAAAATAAAAACTTCAGCTCTAAAGCTGAAGTTTCCCAGTTAAAAAAATAAAAATTTCAGCTTTAGAGCTGAAGTTCCCCAATTACAAAAAATAAAACTTCATCTCTAGAGCTATAGTTTGCCAGTTACAAAACAAAAACTTCAGCTCTAGAGTTGAATTTCGCCGGTTACAAAACAAAAACTTCAGCACACTTGCTACTTCAGTCTAGTCTACTAGAATGCTGAAGTTTTGCGTGATTGTCTTTGCTACTTCAGCCACATGTGCTGAAGTTACGCGAAAAAGTGGGTACGCTTGTAATTTTTTTTTGCAAAGCGGGCACAAGTTAAAACGTGACCCAAAAAGCGGGTATAGATGCAAATGCCCCTTAATATGTGAAAAAGTACATTGAGTCATGAGAAAACTACTCTCTATAATCCCTCAAAATTTTAATAGCCCATGTTTTGTCCTACTTACAAAAAATGGCCCTTCGGCCCAAACGTATTGCATATAGTAGCCGAAAGGAATAAGCATGACAACATAAGTGCATGTAGCTCAGTGGTTAGAGCGCATGTTTCCTTAGCTGAAGGTCGCGGGTTCGACCCTCACCTGGCGCGATAGAGCAACCCTTTTTTGACTTTTTAAATGTACTTCTGGATCTGATAAGTATTAGCTAACAATTTAATGAAATATGTAATGCAGGTCATATATGAAATGTCTATTTTGTATATTTTTGTGTAATAACAATCTATTTTTGTATTTTTTTGTATAATAACATACTATTTTTGTATATTTTTTGCATAGTGACAGTCTTTTTTGTATAGTGACAATTATAAAATGTACGAAAATTGTATATATCTATTACATTGTATAAATTTTGTATATAAAGCGTATCCTATGTATTTTAGTATAACCATAATGTATCATTAGTGTATATTCATTGTATAGTGATAGTTTATTTTGTATATATTTTGTATAGTGCCAATCTATTTTGTATAGTGACAGTCTATTGTGTATAAATTGTACAGTGACTGTCTATTGTGTATATTTTGTATAATGACAGTCAATTGTATATAAATTGCATAATGACAGTCTATTGTTATATAATTTTTGTTTCAATACTAATAATTCACTAATAAACCAAGCCTATATTTTGTATAGTAACGGTCTATCTAGTATATTTTTTGTATAATGACAGTCTATTTTTGTATATATTTCACTATACTAATTTTTGTTTCAATACTACTAATTCACTTGGTTTATTTCAAAAAGACTGAATTTTTATAGGCTAAAGAAAAAATTAAATATGCAAGATCCATCAATTTGTACACAAATAAAGCCATAATTTCTAGAGCAAGAACACTTGAAATGTCCAAGATGTGATTCACCAAACACAAAACTCTATTATTACAACAATGATAATCTTTCTCAATAACGTCATTTTTGTAAGAGTTGTCTTAGGAATAATCCAGTTGGTGTCGGTTCTCGTAAGAACACAAAATATTCTTCGATAACAAAACTAAAACCAGAGCCATTTGGTATACCTAAAATTCCAACTTTTGACCAGAAAAGTAATAGAGTGATTAGTATGACTAATGGGCAATTCGGTTCATTGTTGGAGTCAAACGTTGTTGCAATTTGGGCCTTTGCTGGAAGCTTTGAATACGAATAATAATGGGTCCAATTTGTAGTACGGTGAATTTGCAAAGCAATCAAAATACCAATTCAGGTTTCTGTTCGGGCTCAAATGGTACCCGTTAAAATGGGAGTAATGCAAATGGATATTTGGGACAGTAGCAGCCATGTGTTAAGAGGAAACGATTCCAACTTCCACCTGTAAACCAAATAAAGTGAAAAAAACCAGTGCAAAGATAAGGAAAAAAAATACGTATGACCGAAAATACACAAAAAATCCGGGGGAAGACAATGAGAAGAGTACAAAGACGAGAATGTGATTAGAAATAGGGACAAGTGCTTTGGCGTGAAGATGAAAAAACGTAAGATAGCTGAAGGTAAAGAAAATTAGGGTTTTGAATGGCGGTGGTCTTGGGCTAGCCTTTTAATTAGTTTTGGGTTGTCAATTGTATGGTGTTATTTTATGACTATTGGGTGATATAAGTTTGCCCCTAATGGCTACAAATGAACTTTGCTCTTGAATCAATGGTAAAGGAAAAAATTCCCTTTCGTGAACTTCGTATTTAGGTGAACACAAACCCACCAAATTTGGTAGGATTTTGGAAGCCCTACTGTGGTGTTCGAAGTCTTTAAATGTGATTAGAAATAGGGACAAGTGCTTTGGCGTGAAGATGAAAAAACGTAAGATAGCTGAAGGTGAACAAAATTAGGGTTTTGAATGGCGATGGTCTTGGGCTAGCCTTTTAATTAGTTTTGGGTTGTCAATTGTATGGGGTTATTTTATGACTATCGGGTGATATAAGTTTGCCCCTAATGGCTATAAATGAACTTTGCTCTTGAATCAATGGTAAAAGAAAAAATTCCTTTTCGTGAACTTCGTATTTAGGTGAACACAAACCCACCAAATTTGGTAGGATTTTGGAAGCCCTGCTGTGGTGTTCGAAGTCTTTTAAATTTGTTTTCATTTATAAAGATTAAAGACTTTTAGAGTCTGTTTGGAAAGCCACCTTGTAATTGGAATTGGTGTAATTACTAAGGTAGTAATTACACATTTGTTTAATTACGATAGCATGTTTGTTTGTCATAGTTTAATTACAAGTTTACTGTTTGGTTGCACAAGTGTAATTACACAGTTAGATTAAATTTTAAATTAAATAATTATTCAAACTAAAAATTAATATAATAAATATATACCTATAAGATTTTATAAGTATAAATGATAATATATTTGGTATTTAAGATGTATATTTTTTCATGAATAGACATTAATTAATAATCATATATTTATAACTAATATTGTTAAAATAATTTATATATAATTTTTTTTAATTAATAATATTTAGTTTAGATACTTACAAAAATTAAATAAAATATACGTTTTGTAAGATTATCATGGAATTCATGTTTGGTAAAATAAATTAATATTTATAAATATAGTGTCATAATATTATTCAAATATTTGACACAATTAATCTACCAATTCTAACTAAAAAAATGAACAACATGCAATGTGAGTCAATACTACAAAACAAGTAATTGGAACCATGAATATAACACAATTTTAAAAATTCAAAAAAATAAAATAGTTTAACATATGTCAAATTCCAACATAATAATAGTAAGTCCCACCGCAACTTAAGATAGGAAACATGATAAGTTTATAATCACATTTAACAACGAAGTTCCACTTTAATTACATCACTCATTATATGCCAAGTTTATTAATGACTCATTATTTCTAATATTAAGAGGTGTAGTTTCGAAAAATAGAATAATAAAATATAAGCAATTACATGGAATCACATGAAGTAAAGATAGAGAAATAAAAGATAAATAATGTACAAAGAAAATATATTTTAAAATTTCAAAAGAAATTAAAAAGTAAAAATAAAATTAAAAAATTAAAATAATAAAAATAAAAAGTTAAAAAAGAAAATAAATAAAAATAAAAAGGAAAGAAACTAAAAAGCAACCTTGTAATTACACAGTGTAATTACCACCAATTCTCACCCCCTCCCCTGTCACGACCCCAAATCCCGGTCGTGATGGCGCCCAACACAACTGCTAGGCAAGCCCGACCATTTACACTCTCAACCCGAGCATGAAGCTCAAAATCAGTTAATTGAATATCATTATCGACAATAAAGCTAAAATCTTAACTGA